>CANYCX010807254.1:0-13164 GCA_948193385.1 Breynia disticha f. nivosa
AGCAAAGTAAATGAAATTGATACAGATGCATTAAATTGATGGTTACATTGGAAATTGTAGGCATATTGTTGATTGATTGTTATTAAATGATTGATATATGTTATAGTACGACAGTGTAGCTGAGTCGAACGGGACGTGAGTTTACACCAGTCCGAGTATTTCAGCTGACAGGTGAGTGTATCTCACTATTTCGCTATATTAAAATAAATGGTTATATATTTATCTGAGAATGAATTATGAATGATTTTGCGTATATGGTTTGATTTCTTATGAATGACGATAAGTGAATACAATTATGCTATCCACGTACCTATTCAAAAATGAAAATGAAACGAAAAATAAAGTGAAACGAAATGATGATATATGATTACGATATGTGATATATGAAATGAAAAGGGAATCGTATATACTATTGAAATGAAACAGGTACGCAAAATAAAAAAGGCATACGAAAAAGGTATGTGAACGTGTTTATGTTTTTTATATGATATGTGATATGTGATATGATATGTGATATGGAAAGGTGATGGAAACCTGATAAATGATCGATCATTCGGAGACGGGAGTAGGGCAACAAAAGCTTGGTCCATATGAAAAGGAGGTGGAAAAATGTTTCCAAAACTAATAGGGAGACGGAAGTTAGGATTTATTATGAATGAGAACGTTAAATTCAAACGTATACGAATCAAAATCAATATGAGTTAAAAAGAATTGTTCAACGGAAAATGATATAAATGAAAAAGAAAATGCAAAGGAAAAATGAAAAGAATGAAGAATACGTACGTATGAAATAAGATATATTGATATGCTATATTTGTATTCTATGAAATGAAATTGATTTGAAAGAATGGTTCGTATAGATGTCTGTTTACGTGATATTATAAAATGAATTAAAGATTACTCACTGAGCCCACAACTCACGCAACTGCGATGTTTGTTTCAGGTACAGGTTTTAGCAGGGATAGACTTTTGTACTAAGAGTGTCAGAGTTTTCCTTTCTACAAGTTGGACAACTGCTACCCAATCTACTTCTCGCTTCTGGTGATGCCATTAGGATCTGTTGCATACGTTTTGCTTATGATGAGATGTTGTTATATGGTTTCTATATTATGTTTGGGATTGACAGAGGATGAGTTTGATATTACTTATTGTCTGTTTTGTTGATATAGTTATATATATATTTGAGGTGCATGTTGAAAAATATATGATTGCGTATTTGAGAATTATTTGTATTGTGGAAATTGAATTGCAGGAGGAATGCAATAGGTGTATAGGATATCTATATTATAGCCGTTATGTAGTAGTTCTACGTAAAGTATGGACTTGCTCAATAAAGAATAAAGGGCGTATTAGCGTAACACAAAGCTTAATCTATGGATGTGTTAACTAATACGATCGATATTCCGGTACTATAACGAAATAACGATAAATGAGATATACAATATATTTGTATGAAGTTACTCAAAGTACTTAAAAGTTGAATGATAAGTATCGATACTAACTTATACGCAAATGTTGAAAAAAGTTAAAAAATGTACGTGACTAATATGGTCATTAGAATGGGATGTTTTAATACTAATGTATGCTAAACTTAATGTTGAGAGGAATGAATGAATGAATGCAAATGATGATTTGAAAGAATGATAAAATGCATGTTGCATAATATGGAATGGATATGAAGGTTGTTAAGTGAATTGAATGTGAATATAGGCTGAAATTGTGTTTCCAGCAGGTTCGAATAGGCATAGGAACGACCTCTGACCGTTCGCATAGCTGTTCATGCCTGGACAGGGGATGAACGGCCTGTCAAGCCATTCACCTAGCGATTCACATGCCCTAGCAGGCCTAATTTGATTGTTTGTGAAGGAGTAAGAGATTTGACTATGAACCAACGTACAATACAGACATTAGACATGACCCTGTGCTTAAGAAGACACGTATCGTGATTTCTAGAAAATCAGAAGCCAAATACACCAAGTTTTGGTTCAGTACGTCCTCGTGTTGGGTTAGTTCAGACGTCGAACTGATTTTCGATTCTTCTTGCGCTTCATTAATTAAAAAATTCAGGAATTAATTCAAAATGTACAAACGTATATTATCCTTGTGTTAAGAACTTACTGAGTATTAAAAAATACTCATCTATTTGTCTGTATTGTTTTAAATGTTGCGCAGAGTGTAGATAACTACTTTTGGATCGAAGTTTGTTGTGATCTGACTTGCCGATGATGTCATCTGAGGTCAGGCTTCGTATTTTGAGATATTGTATTTATATACATTTTTGTATCTATGTATGTATCTTTTGAGTTTGTATGTTTTGCAAACATATTAACGTTTATGCTGTAAATATTTTATCTCGTTTATGAAAATGGGCGAGGTTTGGTTAACAAAAAATTTAATTTCTCCCCCCTCATTTGTAATTAATCGGAATTTAGGTTTTAATTACTTGATTTAACGAAATATATTTAAATAATAAGTATTTATGGTTTTTAAAAATGAGTCCTACATTTCAATATGATAAGATGTACACCAAAGGATAGGCTAAAGTTTGCAGTGTCCATGTTGTGGGGTAATGCCTATGATTTGTGGGACCATCCCTGATACACTATATATCTCAAGTGCTCATATGGGATGAATTTTGGAAGGAATTCAAAAGTATGTACATGCTAGAGGTATATGCAGATGCAAAGCAGAAGGAGTTTCTTACACTGAACCAAGGAAATATGATGGTTAGAGAATATGAAGTAAAGTTTATGCAACTATCACATTATGCTTCACACATTATACCTATAGAAAGAGAAAAGTGAAGAAGGTTTGAAGATGGTCTGAATTAAAAATTCAAAGAAAGGTGAATAGATCAGAGATGAGAAATTAGCTGTGAGAGCTGAAGATCTTTTAAAAGAAGATACTTGAATAGAGAGGAAGCAGAAAAGAGCAGTACATCTATAAGAGTCCAATAAATCTAGAAAGAGGGAAGAATACGCTCCAACCTACAATAGGTACAAAGGGTATACGAGACCCAGACCTAAACTAACCCAACCACAAATGTTTTTTGGTAGGGGATTCAGTAGAGGATTTGGTAGAGAAGGACATAGTAGTGTTGCTCCAACCCCAGTACCAACAGTACCAGTTTATCAACATTATCAGAGGAGGCATTTGTGGCTAACAGGGACATTTCCTCAAAAATTGTCCTAATAGAATCAATAGAATGTGGGCAGAAGGATACATTTTTGAACATCAATCAACAATACAAAGTGTAAGACCATTAGCTCCAATAAATAGTGTTAACAGAGGCAATAACAAAAGAGCATTATCTGGTTCATCATATGGCAGAGCGAGAGGAACTCCAAGAGCTCAACTACAGGGGCATGCTTGGGTATTTGGTATGTCTAAGAAGGAATCTTTGAATGCTCTGAGGTTATAACTTGTGAAGTGTAATTATTTAATGTCATGATATACACACTGATAGAACTAGGTTTCACTCAATTTTTTTATTATAAAGACTAAATATTTAACTAGAAACTTGGGAATCCATACTCCTTTAGGCAAAATTATGTGGGTACATACAATATATAAGGATTGTACAATAAAAATATAGAACATAGAGTTACTAACAGATATACGTTGGATCAATGGTGATCGTGTGAACCCCATTTTGCTTAAATCCATTTTCGAATAAATACAATTTTCGCACCCATTTTTTTCTTTTAAAACAAACAGTGAACAATTCGGTTTAAGTAAACATATATATAAATAAAATCAAGAGTGGCATACATGCATTTAATTTAAACCAGGCCCAATACAAGAATAATGTAAATATCCAAAAGCTGTCGGTTTTGGTTTAAAATAATGCAAGTGCCAAAAGCCTATACTAACATGTGTAAGGCTGTACAAAATGCAAAAGTGTGTAATATCCAAAATTTGCTAGGAGCCAACCTATCCTCAACGTATCACACACTCGAGCTTCATTCAAAAAAGAGTCCCAGCACCGCTACTGTCGATCTGCATAAAATCCAGCAAAACACAGGTGAGTATTTTTAAATACTCAGTAAGGCTATCCCTTAGTGTCAGTACATGCTGGGGTGCAGGGGAGTCCTCGGCCTATGCGATCTATCCTTCCTAATGGCACCCTAAAGCCATCTCACAAACAATCATTTGTATGTTTATTGATTCACTTTAAGTATTTAATTCAATAAGGAAACTATCCTAGATCATTAGGGTACTTTAGATATACATTAGGGCATCATTCAGGTCAAATTTAAGTTTCTGGGTCAAATTAACGTATGTTTATTTTGGCACTTAACATACGTTATTCTGGGCTCTGTTTTCAAGTTGAATAATGTATGCCAATGATGAAATAATGTATGCCTAAACTAGGGTAACGTATGCTTATTCCCAAAATAAACATACATTATTTCTTCCAGTGCATTCTGCCCGAATTTTTCCTAAGTTTTTACATGCATACACCTATCCATTCACCTTAAGCATATCAATAAACTCATAAGGCATCCACATAAGTCCAATATACATCCAAACAAATGACCAACATCATCTCATAAGCACATAGTTAACCATAACACATCATTACTTCCATTTCTTCACATACTCAACATTCCATATCAATGTATCACATCATTCATTGTCCACATTAAACCAATTAAACTCTTATTCACAACTCACAACAAATGATCATCGCGTGTTTATATGACATGCTTACATGAATCGCAATCCATTTCAATAACCTTTCACCAACACACATCATCATACAATTCAAATGCCAACATATATCACTAACACTTTCCACATAATTGATTTCCAAGAACATATTCCTCAACAATATAGACAACACACATGCATTGTTCTTTTCTCAAACTAATCACAACTCACCACAATTAATATTTATCCCCACAACCAATCATACACAAGAAACGATTTACATTAGTAAGCATACACACACACAACATGCACTTATACATCGATCAAGCTTCAATTCATTATCATTTTACATCAAGGATCATAATACAACCAAGAATCAACCATTAGCAATCAAGAACATAATAAGTAAGTGGCATAAAGCACTTACCTCAGGCTCCGAGGTCCAATTCGTTACCCGATTCCCGAGTCGTGTTTCGAATATTGTTCCCTACACAAATACAATCGCATTTTCAATCATTTAGCACACAATGTGGGTTATTTCAACCCCCTATTCTGATTTTTATCAAAAATCCCCAAAACTCCCAAAAACCCTAATCTCTTAAATCTCATAAAAAATGGATGTTTTAGGGTCAATGGCTTATAAAATCATGTTCTATATTGAAAACCTAACAAAACCCTACACAATGTACCTATTTTACAACACATTTCAGTTCGAGATTAGAGGTTTACCTTGATTCCTGTTTCTTTAAAACCTAGATAGAGGAAGGCTTGATTCGAGGCTAAAATCGTTGTTAATCTAGTGGAAATGTGTTGTTCTAGGATAGGTTTTGTGTTTGGAATGGCAAGGAATGATGGAGAGGATGTTTGGAGGGTGTTTTGGTAGGTAAGGAGGAGTTATGGTACAGTTTGAATGTGTCTCGACCTTTTAATGACATGTATAGGGGCCCGTTAACGTATGTTTATTTTCCCAAGTTAACATACATTACTGAAACCTAGAATTTGGCCTGTGCAGGATGAATAATGTATGTTATTGAATGGGGTTAGCATACGTTAATTCAAATAACGTAGGTTAATCTGCAACATAACATACGTTATTTTGTTGTAGACTGCAAAACTTGGCATTTTTCTACTTCTTTTGATTCCGAACATGCATAACTCTATACCAACACCCTTTCAACTTATCCTAAACATAATATAACACAGAACTAACATTTTTGAGGGTGTTACAGATCGACATTGAGATCCTCATAATGTATGAAATGATGAAATGGAAAAAAGATTATTTTAAGTTTAAAAAGGAGCTAAAATCAAAGAAATATGAATAAAATAATCTTGGAGAATCCAAGTCAAAAGATATTTATTAGGTTGATCAAGAATGGAACCAAACCAAGATGACTACATAAAAATAACTCTAGACAAGTTTTTAGTTGACCAAAAATGTGTAGTCGACCAGAAGTGATGTTCAACTCAAAAAGTCAGCCTGGGGTCAAGTAAGAAGAATTGGACTTAAGTATCCATTTTAAGGATATTTCTAGTTGACTAGATAATAAAGGATATTTCTACTTGAGTAGATAATAACCTAGTCGAGTAGAATGGTGGCATTCTGTAAAAAGTGAGTACAAAAGCTAGTTGGTGAGAGAAAGCATGCCTAATTGACATAATCATAAAAAATCAGAACTAGGACAACCTTTTAATAATTGAAGATCAAGTTTGAATGTTGGAATCAAATGGATAAGACATTAGCCGAGTAAGAAAGTTTCTACTCGAGTAGCATGAAGCTAAAAATTTCCAAATCTCTTTTGGAATGAAGTTTACTCGACCAAAAAAATGTTAGTTTTACTCGACCAAAAAATGTTAGTCGACCAAAAAGTAAAATTTTAGTCGACCAAAAAATTTCTTAGTCGACCAAAAAGCCCTCTACAGCAAAAATCACTACTTTTAAGGTTCCAAAAGTGACCCAACTTGTTTGTAACAGTTATATTCTCAAGAGACAGTATGTAAAGCTTCTTCAACATCAGAAATAAGATGAGACAAGCATTCCAAACAGTCTACTTAAGAGAAAACAAGAGAGAAACAAGCTTGCCTCCCTCTTTGTGCCTAAAAGATTAGTATTCATATCTTTCATACAACTTATTGTTGTGAGCTAAACCTTGTATACAACTTGTGAGTGTTTTAGTTGGTAGAACTTGAGCCAAAAATCAAGTTAGTCTTGGTAGAATTTGAGCCAAAAGTCAACTCACTCTTTGGTAGGACTTGAGTGCTTCAAGTTGTATTTGGTAGGATTTGAGCCAGAAATCAAATCATCTTGTAAGGTAGCTTGAGTCATAAATCAAGTGTTTGTAAAAATTTCTCACTTATCTTAGAAAGTGAAGTAATAGTAAAGAGTTGGCCAAAATCCTATATTGGAGCTTAGGTAGTGGACGTAGGTGTTGACACCGAACCACACTACATCTTGTGCTGATTGTGTTCTTTCTATTTTCTACAAAAAGTTTTCATTTTTCCATTAGCTCTATTCAACCCCCTTCTAGAGATAATCTTGGTTCAATAGTATAATCCTAATTGAACTGAATGAATTTGGTGTTATCTTGGGAGACTGCCTAGCTAAACACAGGACAAAGGTAGATTGTTTTCAAAAGAAGTAATAGTTGAAATAGAAGGAAAAAGTAGAGTGGTGTTCTGTGAGAAAGGAAGTTGGTGCCGAACTATCTTGTGTGAGCTATAAAAGCATTTAAGTGATCAAAAGTGGATGCAAAACCTACTTAGCACATGTGATTAATAGGACAACAATATATGATGCTGTGAAGGTATACTGGTAGTAGAAGATTATCTAGATGTGTTTCTAAAGGATCTAACAGGGTTAAATCCTCATAGAGAAATAAATTTCTCTACTGATTTAATTCTTGGTACAACTTTTAGAAATTAGATATGCTTCTAATGTTTTATCTTTTTCACAAATCAACATAACAAAAATTAAAACATAACAACATCTTATATAAATATTAAGACTTAGAAAATTATTAGTTTATATAATTACCTTTGGAGGGTGCTTTATCAAAAACCTATCAAAATGTAGATCGATAGGAAACCAATAGATTCCCTCCTTTACAATCTCACACACGTTCGAACAGAATCCAGTTAAGGCAGAGTGCTATCACCTTTTCTACTTCCATAAATGATCGGCTGGCAACTGATAAGAGGGAGAATCATATTCTTCTCTTTCTTCGTTGAGGTTCATATTTTTTACTCAAGAATAAGAGAGTCTCTTTGATTTTCTAAACCAGAGTAGACGACTAAGAGAGAAGAAGAGAGAGGGAGGGTTTTAGAGAGAGAGAGAGAGAGAAGGGGGCAACATACTTTTTCTAGGTTTAAGGTTTTTTTACTCCTTTAATTTTATATAAAATACATGCTCTTATTTTCTCTCTAACCCTAGGTCTTTATTTTAACTAAGAGTAATTAAAATTAAACCTCTCCTATTACAATCCATGGCCATGCTCCACATTCAGTGGGCCTCACTGGATCTATTGATCATCCATACAAGCCCACACTATTTGTCCAATTAAATTAGCCCAACTTCGTATCCTTACAAAATACCAAAAATGCCTTTTCAGCAATTTTTTTCGCGTGCAATCCTATAGGTCCGTTCAAACTTGGCATTAGGAAATAAAACTTCCTAAAATTCATATATGATTTCTAGCAATTCATTTTGATAGCACAAATCAAATGAAAATTCGGTTAACATTTATTCATGCTTATGCAATCTTACATAGTCCCCTACCCTAAGATGTTGGAATTACATAAGGCATGACTAACACATCTTTATTAAATAAATTATTTTCTTGATATTTCAGTGACACTAAAGTCTCAGATAAATAATAATGCACACTATAACATCTGGGTATGGCCATACACTTCTCAATTCACTCATCAAGTGTTGAATGACATTTTCTCTCCCTTTAAGAGTGGGTAAGCCTTACACTTCTCTCATGCTCTCTAACATCAACTATTGCATACCTAACATACCCATACTTTTCACCCTTGTTACAGGCATGTTAGGTGTACATTAAAGTATACAGTAATTTATCTAGAGTTTCATAGAGATTTCAAGTCTAAGAACCTTGATGTAACACTTGGACAATAAGAACCATGTATGACTCATAACCATATAGTATTCTCATTTACGAATCTAATCAAATATCATGTCTTAGACATGTATCCATGACTTTTGACTAACATCCAATGAACTTATGTTCCATAAGACCATACCCATTAAGTCAGAAATAACATGTTTGTGTTAATTCATAACTATTCCCATAGTAGTGACAGACTAGGATATTTAGAATATAATCTTTTGCTTCAAGGTCATACAAATATATGCCTTACATATGCCAAATTAAGCCTTGAGATCTATATTCAATGAATTCCATCAATCTTTATACACAAAAATAATAGAAAGACTAAATGTGTTGACTTAACTTTAGGTGCAATCTGTAGATAATGTGTGGCACTAGGGCTTACACTAATATTCTCCCACTAGTACTAGACCCAATCAAGCTTAAACCTGAAATAAAAAGATACCATATATCTTCCATGATAAAACATAGATAACTAGCATGTCAATAATCAGCTACATTATCTTCACTATTAGTCTTGTTCGATCTTGAATCTATCACTCTAGGTGATAATTCCTGAATATTAGTTTAGAATTAGGATGTGATTAGGACTCCTTAGTCAATTCATTGACCTCGTTAATGTCATACAAAATTTCCAATAAAAATTGTATGATTGCGATCATTCCTAAAATATTACAGAATTCCATTAAACCAAAACTTTGTATATAACTAACTTTGCTGTAACATACATTGATTTTGTATTTGATTAAATAATGGTTTTTATCCTTGGATAGACAATCAAAAAGAAAGAACCATCCAAACAGTAGAAGAAATGTTAAAATCCTATGTACTTAAGTTTTAGGGATTATGGGACATGTTCATACCTTTGATTGAATTTTCCTATAACAATTAGTATCACAATTGTATAGGTAGGAACCAAATAAAGTTTTTGCCCCTTCTCATTATCCCTATCATATTAGCTCATTATTAATAAAATAAACACATAAATAATAAACCACATGTATAATGTTAGAGTGCATATATCTTAAGAATTCATAGGAATAATTATACGAAACATAGTTTAAAATGATAGATAGCATAAGAATAGCACTGGAATTGGAAAAGTGAGTTTAGGTTGATCAACATGTTGGGCGTATAACGGACCACGATGGACGTGTTGAATCTCAGCTAGATTAGAGAATTTACACGGTGGTCGTGTGGCCAACACGGGTCGTGTAGCTATGTTGTGTTGTTAAAACTGTATAAAAACAAAAGATTTAAGTATGAGGTATCACTTTTTATAGAAAATGAAAGTATCAATAGAGAAATAGGAAGAAAGAAGTGATGAAACCTTCCAAAACCCTTACAAACCATTCAAAACCTTTAAACATAAAACTTCGAGTCTACCAAAGTGAAAAAAAGAAGAAAAGTGATGGGAAGGAGTAGAAAGGCAGACAACAAGTTAGACAACAAAGTAAGCATCAGAGCCCAAGAAACTTTGAGTATTTAAACTAGACCAGGTGAGTAATCTAGCTCACTTAACTATATTTATATGATAGAATGTTATAATTATATATATATATATATATATATATATATATATATGTATATATTATGTGTGTATGTGCACGTTTATGACATAATGATATGAATGAATAATACGTGTATACATGAAAAAGAGACAGTGGATCAATTTATAGAATTGTAATGCACAAGTATGAATATATGTTTAAATGTTTACATGCTATATGTGATGGCAATTTTTGGTTGATTGGAGGAGATTATGGAGATGAGCGGAGGTGATATTGATTGATTAATCAAAGATGAGCAACAATTTTGAGATGTGTGATAAAGTGAGATGAGAAAAATACAAAGGAATTAGAAATGTGCAGATATGTTGACATGTTATATGTGGAACTCATTTTTGAATCCATAAATTCCAAATATTATATTTTTTATTGTAAAATCCATATACTTAATTAAAATCAAAGAGAGTGAATGTAAAAGATCGTTACATTAAAACCTCGACCCATTTTATAAATGGTATAAAGATTTTCATAAAAGTATGTACAGTGGAAACAAAAATACATTTGAAAACATTCAAACTCAATATATATGTACATAGATATATAAATGTATCCAAAATATACAAAAGATCCAAAATAACTCAAAACATCCAAAATGCGGAGCTCGACCTCAGATAATATCGCTCTGGAATGTCAGATCGCAGCAAAATCCTGTCCAGCAGCAGCTATGTACATCCTGTGCAACATTTAACAATAGAGATAAATAGATGAGTATTTTTTTAATACTCAGTAAGCTCTTAACACTGGAATGTAACTTATATACTTTCACATTCATAGTTCTTCTTTAAAATGTAGCGCAGGAAGAATCAGACATTAACAAGAGGACGTGTTAACCCAGTATGAGGACGTACTAAACCAAAACTTGACGTATTTGATTTCTGATTTTTCCAAAAAAATGAATCGTGCTTTCCTCAGTACATAATTATGCCGGATGTCTGTATTGTACGTTATGACTTAGCAATATCATAAAACAAATCCCATTTAAACTGTCCAGATAAAGAAAACAACCAGTGGAAATGGCCAAGCAAACTGTTCTGGTTGGCCGTTTCCACTGTCTATGTTTTCAATATAGGTAGAATGGCTTTGTAAACGGTTCTAGAGGCCATTTCCAAGCCCATTCTAACATGTTGGAACCACATTTCAGCATTTTATCAAGCTTAACACATGCCATATCCATACACATTTAACCTAAGCATTACCTTCATACATTCTTCTTCATACAATGTGTATGTTTTCATCATTCAACCTAACCATTTAGCTAAGAAACACCCATACACAAATTCAATCCATACACTCCAATGTACCCAACTCATTCCCATTCAATTTCACTTATAATCAAATCATAATCAAGTCTAGCATAATCACTTATTCAAGCATCCATTTATCATCTCAATTCAAACAAGCATAAATCCATTTAACCAACATACAACAAGCATTTAAACATGTTTTCATAAAAAGCAATCCAAACATCAAGCAACCATATTCTAAACATCCATTTCATAGTCTAAACATAATTATTCATTATTACTCCAATGTTACAACCATATGATAACACATTTAGCCATAATTCAAGTAAGCATTCAATCTTTTATCTTAATCAATACTCAACATGTTATCAATGAATGCTAATGCTTATGATGCGAATGCAATTCATACGAATGCCACTGCCCCGTGTCTTCTTTTCACATTTCACTTTTATTTTTGTTTCTGTTTTCTTTTTCCCTCGTCCCTAGGACGACATTGAGCTCTCTCTTGGAATATCCTTCGCTCCTTGACCAACATCTAGCTCTCGCCTAGAATCGCTCAGGCCTTGCCTATTTCTCATTTTCATCTCGTGTCACACAAATAATGCAACACAATATGAATGTACAATGCACCCATATTCTAGTTCAATCAATCAATGGTATCAAGTATGCTCACATGCCATTAAACAAACATTTCCTCAACATATAATCAACATACCATCAACCTTAAGTCAATGTAATAAAAAAGAGCACACTTTACACAATCCAATTAAGAACTCATTTCATTCATAATCAATTCATTTACAACCATGCTCATATCATCCAAATCATACAAGATTCAATCCATTCTTCTATATCTAACAATCTCATCATAACATTATTGGCCAACCTACAATCAGCTATTAATCAACCAAACCATATTGGCTTAGAATCCATATTTAAGTTCATTTTACACATTTACAATTCAACTTTAGTTAAATTCATCATTTCATTGCATTTATTAAGTGTAAGATCACTTACCTTTGTCAAACACAATCACCGCTCACGAACGGCACCGAAAAAGTTCAATTGGCAAGAAATGAGGTAAGTTTCCTTCTTAATTGATAAAATTGAGGCAAGTTAGGTAATTTTTTAGCCTTGAGCTTGGACGTTCTTTGAAGTGAGAGGAAGTTTTTGTGAGGAGAGAGATTCAATTTTAACTATATTTATATCAAATCAGGTGCGAACTCCCTGGGAAACGGCCACTGGACGTTCCTGGTGGTCGTTTGCCCTATTCTGGCCACCCAATATATGAAAACGGCCTATGGGAACGGCCGCTAGGCCTTTTTCCATGGCCGTTTCTGCCTATTTTCTGCAGCTTCATTATTTGTTCAATCAATCTCCTATTAATTTGTGATCAACCTTTATATCTCATTAAGTTCTTGTCATTTCAATAGGAATTATCTATTTTATTTGATTTTTCCATAATTTAAATTTCGGGATGTTACAATTCTCCCATTAGAGAATTTCGTCCCCGAAATTCAAACAAACCAATTCACAAGTAAACATATGGCATTGTACTTAGCTTCCCTT
>CANYCX010807380.1:0-13855 GCA_948193385.1 Breynia disticha f. nivosa
TGATGAATTAGTATATTTAAGTTCATTACTCTCAATTACATAAATTTATTTGTCAATATTTGCAAGAAAGAATGTGATTGGTTAATTAAATAGCTGTACATTTGTATAATCATGGTAGTATCCCTATTTTGAGCACATTAAACTATTTTTAGGCTAGTTTTAATTTTTATCTTGGAAATATTTCAATTTAATAAACTGCAATTGTCTTGCAAGCATCTAAATTAAATTAAATTTGAGCTTCATTTTTCGATGCTTTGAAAATAGATCCTTGTTTGATTGAACCTTAACCCGTTAAGCAACAAGTAAAACTACACTACTCCTCTGTCTGGTACTTATGATATGAGTATGCGAAACACTTTTGTCACATCCTTCTTGAGTAACCGAGGACAACTACCAAAAGTGAGCGGTCTTCGCGTAAAAAGAGAGGAGAAATTATTGTTCGTGATAGTAGAAACAAAATTTTTCAAATTGTTGTGAATAAGAAGGGTTTGTAGCAATCGAACAAGTGAAAGAAAAAAATTTTTTTTTTCGAAGTTTTCATTACAGTAATAGTTGTATTGATTGATAATATTGACTTGATAGAATTCGAAACTTGTTTAAATATGGTTTACACACACACACGGGATTATCTATGAGCGTATTTATGTATGCGTTATTAGTTAACTTTTTAAATTTTGATCTTTTGGATATTGTAAATTAATTATGTTTTGAATATATTGTTCTTAAATATCTCTGAAACCGTATAAATACTTATTTTGCTAGGTGAAGTACGTTTTGTTATAATGTTGAGTGAATTTCATGATTTTTTGCTTGAGGACAAGCAAAAGTTTAAGTGTGGGGATGTTTGATAAATGTCATTTTATGCTTATATTTCATATTTAATTCTCTGACATTTATCATATTTTTAGGCTAATAGAGTGTTACTTCGGCTTAATTCTTGTTATTTTGTGTATTTAGGACTTAGAGCATACAAATATGAAATCCAGTTGAAATTGAAGCGAAAAACGTTGAAGAATACACACAAGATAAAGGAAAAGGGATGGCAAACGGTTTCCAAAACCGTTCGCCAAACCGTTCCCCTTGAAAGACGATCCAGAATGACCAAACGGGATGGCAAATAGATATCCAAAACCGTTTGCCAAACCGTTCTACGTTGAAGGCATTCCAGGAGATGCGAACAGGATCGAGAACGGTTTCCAAAACCGTTCGCAACTAAGAAGAAGTCAGAATGGCCAAACGGGATGACGAACGGTTTGCATTAAACCGTTCGCCAGACCGTTCGATACCACTGGATTCACTCCCAAGACCCGAACGGGATGGAGAACAGTTTCCTAAACCGTTTGCCAAACCGTTCGGCGTGCACTGAACGTGTAAAAAAGCAGCAAACTTTAGGATTTCATATAAATATAAGCCTTAAAACCCTAAAGTCGGGGTTGGACACTTGTGAGCTGTCACCAAGGGATAGAGAAGGGTATTTTCAGCTGAAGAACACAAGAATTAAGCCAAGAAACATCTACACATCAGGAGTTTGGTCCAGATTCAAGAACATAAACTTTTGTAAGAGATTTGTAAGGTTTATCTTCTTTTTAGATGGATTCAATCTGCTCTTTTGGTTATCTTTGCTTAAACATGAACTAAACTTCTTTTGATATCTAGATGAGAGGATTCCCATGATGGATTATGTGTTGTGATTGGATTTTACTGTTGTTTTAGAGAATTTATTGAGATTTAATCATATTGCTTGATTTCTAAAATCTGTCTTTACTTATTGAATTGAGAAATTAGTAAGTGAATTGGGATTCATATGATTAAAAGGAGTTGATTGTATGTTTTAGCGATAAAAATACGAGACTTCTCTGTATTAGTGTAATACTAATAGTGAAATGCATAAAACGATAAAGCTGGATTAAGGGTTTTAGTTTAAAAGAGATTTTGGCTAATCAACCTAATCTTAGTTGTTAATTTGATCGAGAGATACTTTAACATAAGTTAGGCATTTCTGCAGTCCAATGTTTTATATTGTCAATAATAATTGAATCACACACATATAAAATTGTGGGATGAATCGAATCTAAATATCTATTATTTAGTATTGATTTCGTAAAATTCTTCTTTGCGATTGTAATTTTCTTCTCTTGACGCATCCAATTTGTTTAAACATTTATTTAATTTAATCACCAACCATTTCGTTAGATTGGATAATAAATTAAATTGAGAGTAGTAGTAATTGACTGGCCCCGTGGATACGACATTAGACACTCCATTTTGTATACTATTCTTCGATAGGTGCGCTTGCCGTACGAACATTTCTTTAGTACTGCTAAAGGACGTGTCAATAACATGAAACTCTAATACACATCTCACTAGCATGAGATTTAATAGCGTATTATGCAAAGGTGCAATCCTTTGATGGTCAAAACATTTCTCTTAATGAAACATCTCGAACACTCATTCATGTTCATTTAACTTGACTTAGATTCCATCTTTTCTTTCAATTTTCAAGAATTTTTAAATTCTTATGTCCTTTATTTTTCACTTTCTTAGTCTTGAACTCATCATAACTAAGTTGCCATTACAAAAATTGACTTTAAAAAAAAAGCCAAGATTCTCTAGCATTGACCACGTCTTTGCTAAGAGAAAATTCAATGAAGTTGACACTTTTCATCATCAAGATTGTTTACACAGAATTTGGATTAGGTGCAGCTCGATTTGCTCATAAATATTTGGTCAGGAATTAATAACAACTCATCAGACAAAATTCGTTTTAGTTGACTAAAACTAAATTTACTAAGTGTAGAAATTGTATGAGCACTTATCTTTTGATCACCATGCATTTATGTATCTTTAGGTAGTCAATAGACCACGATCATAAGATCCAATGATAAATGCATAGGTACTTAGTAATTGCATTTATTCTTGCACTTAGCAAGTCAATGCAGACAATCAAATACTTTTGTTCCACGTCGCATAAGAACTCATGTTCAAATTACATTGAAAACTTGTCATATCCTTGAATTAAGGCACATCCTTAATTCAATGGCTTAAAAGCTTTTAGCTTTTATTTTTGATTGAAAAACCTTGTTTTCAATCTTTGCGATTGTAGTTTCTAGCTTGACCAAACTCATTTGTCTAGCTCTAAACAAATCACCTTTGGCAGCAGTAATCATTATTTATTTTAAAATAAATAATCATTGCAAAAAAATTGCATATTTAAAATAAGGAAATTTAAAATAAGCAATACACAATTTATTATTTAGTCCCTATGTTTTTAAACTTTAGGTTAGAATGAGTATATCTAAGGAAACGTCCTATATAAGAGCGTTACCACGTGTTAGAGACTCACTCAGTCCTTAAGTAAAATCAAGGTTCAAAATAATAAATGCTCTTGTTGTTTGGTTCTAAATCATTAACTCTTAATCACCTACATTTATTTTCTAGAGATATAGAAGATCTATAGTAGGCCAAAGGAAATTTGTTATTTCATAGTACTAGATATAGAAGGAGCATATACATTTATACATGAATGCCTAACTAACTGGTAAGGAGATAATATACAAATTACAAATTTGAAATATGAAATATGTACCCAGTTGATTTATTTTGATTCTGTTGACTTCAACACACCCCCCTCAAGTTGACAGCTCAGCAGGAGATGCAACTTGGATATGAAGCGGTGATATTGTGGAGCTGGTAGTGCCTTTGTGAACATGTCTGCTACTTGATGAGTCGAACCAATGTGGAATGGTCGAATGAATCCGGACTTGTAATGGTGCCGGATCAAGTGACAATCCACCTCAAGGTGTTTGGTTCTTTCATGATAAACCGAATTTTCTGTGATCTGGATAGCAGCTTTATTATCGCACCAAACAGACACTGGAACTCGAGTATGTAGTTGTAAGTCTTGTAACAGATATGACAGCCACAATAATTCTGAGACTGCTGAACCCATGCTCCTGTATTCGGATTCTGCAGATGACCTTGATACGGTGTTCTGCTTCTTGCTTCTCTATGAAATCAGGTTCTGTCCCAAGAAAATCGCATATCCTGTAATGGATTTGCGTGTGTCTGGGCAATTGGCATAGTCAGCATCTGTGTAACACTCCAACACTGATGTTGAACTACTGCTGTAGAATAATCCCATATGCAGTGATCCCTTCAAATAAGCCAACACCTGCAATGCACCTTCTATGTGTAGTGTGCAAGGTTGGTGAATAAACTGGCTAAGTTGATTGACTGCAAAACAAATGTCAGGCCTAGTAAAGTTTAGGTACAACAATCTTCTAAGAAGTCACCTGTACCTATCACAATTTGCCAACAACGAGCTGCAACCTTGTGAGTAAACAACTCCCAGCGTCAGAGGTACAGCTGCGGGTTTAACTCCACTAAGGCCCACATCAGATAGAATATCTAGAATGTACTTGCGTTGCGAGAGGAAAATTCCCTCGGTACTCCGTGATATTTCGATGCCAAGGAAGTATACTGCTTCCCCAAGGTCTTTGATAGTGAATTGCTTGTGGAGGTAGAACTTCAGCTCTTTGATCAGGCTCATATTGCTTCCCACAATGAGAATGTCGTCCACGTAAACTACCAAACTCAAGAAAGACCCTCCTGCAAACTTAGTGAACAAGCAGTAGTCGTGTTTGGACTGCACAAAGCCAAAATCTAGGAGCTTCATCGTAAATTCTGCGTTCCATTCTTTGGAGGCCTGCTTGAGGCCATACAATGATTTCTGAAGTTTGCAAACTTGTCCCGCAGCAGCCTTCTTATATCCTTTCGGAGGGCGCATGTATATTTCCTCTTGCAAAAAACCATGCAGGAAAGCATTTTCGACGTCGATATGGTGAATCGACCATCTGTTCGTCGCTTTTATATGCAGCAGAATCCTTATAGAACTCCATTTTGCAACTGGAGAGAACACCTCATGGAAGTCTACTCCCGCTACTTGTGTAAAACCCTGCGCCACTAGTCGCGCCTTCGGCTTGTCAATGCTCCCATCAGCCTTGAGCTTCAGTTTGTACTTCCATGCACTCCCTATGGTAGTTTCACCTTTCGGCAATTCACATAACACCCAAGTCTTGTTTTTCTCCAAAGCTTCAAGCTCTTTTTCCATGGCATGAACCCAGACCGGATCCCGTTTTGCCTCCAAGTAGTTATTTGGTTCCTGCACATTCAGGTGATTAGATAATAGAGCATTGTGTTGCGACATAAAACCAGGTGGTACATTACTAGGTAGAGAAGGTAATTGGTAAGCCTTCCCAGGTTCGACAGCAGTTGGATTATCATATGAGTATGTGCTTGAAGAAGCCAAATGAACATAGGAGACATAATCCTTTAACTAGGCTGGTTGAGACCGTGGTCTGCTGCTGCGTTGTGGGTCAACGTTGGTATTCAAACTGGAGGAGACATCAGTAACTTCTAGACGTGTCGGAACATAAAGGTTCGAATGATTGCTGGACTGAGTCGCCATTGGAGCTGTCAGTATGCCTCGGATTGGGGTCATTAGGAGGACTGCGTGGGGTCGATGGGTCATCATCCAAAACAAGAGGTTGGGGAGGAAATTGCAGGGACACCAGCTCAGTTACATCAGCAGAATCAACACCTGCAGCATTAGTTCCTTCAGCATTATTACTAAAAGGGAAAATACTTTCATAAAATATAACATCCCTGGATACAATGATTGTCCGTCTGTCAAGGCTGTATATCTTGTAACCCTTTTGTCCAGCAACATATCCGAGGAAGAACCCTTTCTCCCCTCTGGCAGAGAATTTATCTTTGCTGGTGATATTAGCAAAATACACTAAACAACAAAATACTCGCAGCCGATTGTAATCAGATGGTTTCTGATACAAAATTTCATATGGGTATTTCCAATTCAGCAACTTCGAGGGTAGATGATTAATTAAATGAGTGGCCAACAGTAGGCTTTCTCCCCAAAATCGTCTAGGTAGGCAGGCCTGCATCATCAGACTTCTGGCGACACTCAGTAAGTGGCGATGTTTCCTTTCAACTACCCAGTTTTATTGGGGTGTGTGGGGACAGGAACGTTGGTGAATGATGCCGAGCTCGCTGAACATCTGGTGACACTTTTGGTTTACAAACTCGAACCCATTATCCGATCAGATGAACTTGATGTTGGTGGAAAAGTGATTGTGAATCATAAACACAAATTGTCGTAGTGTGGAGGGCACATTGTGTTTGTGTTTGATCAGGTATGTCTAGACGGCTCGAGAGTGGTCATCCACCAATGTCAGCATATACTGTGCCCCGGAACATGATTTAGTTTTGTAAGGCCCCCAAAGATCCATATGGATTAATTCAAAAATCTGTTTTGTACCGGTAGAGATGATCGAAAAAGGAAGACGAGTAAACTTTGATCTCACACAGTTTCACAAAAATCAGAAGAATTTTCATTAAGATCAGAAACTACATGTCGCATTACCTTCGCAGAGGGATGGCCTAATCTCAGGTGCCAATACTGAGATGTCTTAATAGACTTATTTGCCCCATTATTCATAACTGCAAATGTTTTCTCTACCAAAGCAGTACAATTATTCCCAGAATTGTCTAAAAAATACAAACTTCCATGAGCTTTTCCTCTTCCGATAATTGCTTCAGTACTCCGGTCCTGCAACCAACAATTGTCACCAACAAACTCTACCTTTACATTATTATGAACTGTTAGTTTGTGTATGGAGATTAAATTTTGCTTCAAGTGGGGAGCATATAGTACATGGTGAAGTGCCAACAAAGGACTTAATGTTATTCTTCCAGAATATCGCACAACACTATGAGTAACATCTGGCAAGAACAAAGCGATTAGTTTCTCCAAAACAGACAGATGCTTAAAAAAACTCCTGTCACTACACAAATGGCTTGTAGCCCCAGTATCCAGTATCCAAGAATTATGAGAGCCAATGTCATTAAGAATGATACCTGCAAACTCTCCTGTCTGGATGAAATTCACCTGTTGTTGTTTCAACCCATTCGCGTCAGTTGCTGAGTTGCTTTGCAAGGCTCGTGCGACTTCCCTTTGTACCAAAGAAGCGATGTCCTCTGCCTATTTCCCTGCTTTGTAGTCATCTGTTTCATAATCGGATTCCAAAGGATGATCAACAATGTTCGCAACATACTGGCTCGGTATGCCTGCCTTCGTCGATTTTTTCCTTCCCTTCCACCAATCAGGATATCCTATCAGCTTGAAACATTGGTCCTTCACATGGCTAGACTATTTGCAATAAGTGCAGAATTTCTCCCCCTTGTCACCTCCTTTGTACGAAGTCTTGGGTAATCCACCATGTTTGGCAGTAAAATCAGATTTCACCAAATGTGCACTTTGCTCAAGGACGTCTGCAAACTGCACCGAGTTATCTCGTTGCTTCTCCACTCGTAGCACCATGGAGTAAGCCTTAGCAATTGAAGGCACTGGATCCAGCAACAAGATTTGGTCGCGTACGGAATCATAGATTTCGTTTAATCCCATAAGGAATTGGATCAACTGGTTGAGAGTCTCAATGTCAGCCATCTTCTTTGATGCTCCACATGAACACGACCCACAAGAGCACGCAGGGATGGGCTCCAACATCCTGTATTCAAGCCATAATTTTTTAAGATTGGTTTAGTACATAGTAACAGAGAGTGTACCTTGGGTCATTGCATTGATGTCGCGTTGGACCTTGTACAACATCGGTCCATTAGAATCCCCGAATTGTTCCTGTAAGTCTTTCCACAATTCATGCGAGCTTTGGGCATACCATAACCCAGTCGCCATTTCCTTGGAAATTACATTCAATATCCAAGCTCGCACCATTATATCAACCCGCACCCACTGATTGTAGTTTGGATCTTCTTCTCTTCGCTTAATGATGGAACCATGAATGAAGCCCAACTTCAGTTTCGCACCTAACGTTGTTTCTACAACCATCCTCCATTGCAGGTAGTTCTTCTCGGTCAACACGGTGGTGATCAGAATCATCCAGAGGTGGTCAGAGCTATGTAAGTGGAGAGGGTCATCATCAGATCTGGATCGTCTCTGAGAGTTTTGGGTTTGTGAATTGAAGGACTATTCGGAATCCATGCTCTATACAATGAGCAAGTCTGGTTATGTTCGGTTTGGCTATTAGGTAGGGAAAACCCGCTCTGATACCATCTAGAGATATAGAAGATCGATAGTGGGCAAAGAAAATCTGTTATTTCATAGTACTAGATACAGAAGGAGCATATACATTTATACATGAATGCCTAACTAACTGATAAGGAGATAATATACTAATTACAAATTTAAAATATGAAATTTGTACCCAGCTGATTTATTTCGATTCCGTTGACTTCAACATATTTTGTGATTTCTTTAGTTGTTATATACTCAATATTTACTAAGGAAATATGTCTAGACTATTAATTATGAAAAAAATAATTGATTAAGGTGTATTATCGTTTTGCTCATTTGTCCATTAATGAACATTATCAACCAAATAACTTTAAGAATCTTGTTTAGATTCAACGCATGAGTGTATCGTTGATCCAACTTCTTGTTGAATTATCCATGAGAAAAAGAGTCTGTATATTTTTCACAAAGAAAAAATAAGTTCTGCATTTTTCATTTTAAGATTAACTATTTCTCCTCTTAGTAAACTAAAGAGTTTAAACCCCTATATAGGTGAACAAATTATCTATTTAATCCTTATGTTTAATAATTAATTACATAGTGGACCCAAATTCTAACATATTTATTTGGTCTTGGTTCCACCAAACTTGTCGTGGTGATCCGGTAATTCTAACTTTCTGTTTAAAATTTTATAAGGTAAGTAATCCTTTACAACATATGCTTTACTTTTCGGAGTGACACTTGATAACACATATCACTAGTGTTATTTTCCGAAAGTTAATATATGTCCCTTTGGGAATCCACCATCAATGATCATGTCCGTTTGGGTCTAATTTAAACATATTATAATTAGTCCAATTTACTTTTCTAAATTTTACGAATTTTAGTGACATGTGTAATAGTCACATTTTATCAGAAAAAATTAGATCTTTTCTCGTACTCAACGACTTGATCGAAAAATAACTCATATTAATCGATCCATACAACTCATGTATTAAATTTGTTTCCTTTTTCTATCTAATTTTAATTAAAATCATGTGCATGCATTAATGTCACGTAGATCCTATCTTATACATTAATTTACACTTTTTTGAAAATTATTTAATTCACGTAGACTTTAAATTTCCGTTGATTAAATTAAAACTTGCTCGTATTTATGTTATTTCGAACAAATCTTCAATATTAAATAAAGTACCTCAGAGATCATATGTAATTCACATATAATTAATATATGTTTTACATGTATTTATTATTTTATTGAACTAATCTTAATTATTAAATTTTTCATGCCTTGAAAATTTTATAAATCACTTAGATTTATATTTTCACTGATATGATATGGATTTTCACAATTTAATGATCCTTAATCATTTAATAATTGTAACAATATACAATTAATTTTTTATTTATACCAACACATAATATTTTCAAAATTCGAAAAAATAAATTTCGATACCAAATCCATAAAACATTCCGGAAAAATACACAATTTTTTGGAAATAAATTTTCATAAAATTCTTATATCAAACATATTGTATTTTCAATTTAACAAAATTTTTAATTAATGAAAAATTAAGAATAATTACTTCCAAATACCAGAAAATTACAAAAATTATACCAAAAAATTAGAAATAATCAAAAATGAAAAATACAAAAATTTGGTCATCAAAGGAGATGCCACGCGCCACCATGCGCTGATTATTTGTGGCATGTGAATCCCACGCGCTGATGCGCGTATGGCAAAGACGGCATACTCGCCGTGCATGACTTTTTCAAACCATAAGTCAAACAATTGACTTTTTCAAACATTCCAGCCAACCAATGATGACCACATCAGCGTTTCTTCTCCAAGTCCAACACTGTTCACGGCCATTGTTCACGCCACCGGTACTGTTCGTCACGAAAAGTAATTTTACAACTTTTTCGTATTTGTTTGTCGCCTTTCCAACTTTCCTCAATTACAAAAATTGGAATTTTAAGATTTTAGACATTCCTGATTTGATGGTGTTATTAGAATCACAAAATTTCAACGAAAAATTCGCATTTTGACAGGATTGTCAAAAACAATGTCAATTCTATTCTCAAAATTTCACGAAAATTCAGAGGCAATCCATGGTGGAATTATCAGTAATGCTAGGAGTATTTTTTAGGTGAAAAGAATACATTTTTTCATCATTCTAGCCTAAAGCTCTAATACTGATTAAAGATCTCATAACAGAATAAAGCATAAAGCAATATAATCAGTAAATAATCTAAAAAATTTATCTGATTATCGCAGCGAAAGAGTTGAGATTCTTGATAGATTAACTGTTGGCTTTTTTCTCCTATAGACAGATTGTCAAGTCGAAGACATGTTCTTTCGCAGCTCTTTCTACTGAATGAGACCAAATGAACAGAGTGTAGAGTAAAAGATACTGATATTTTCTCTAAACGTACGTGAAAATAATTCATTGTAAGTGATGACTAAAGTTTCTTTATGTGACCCTTACATAACAAAAAAACTTCCTCATAAGTTTCTAAAGTTGACAAACTTATTGTCAGTCAGTACTGTTCATATAGTTTAGTCTTGAGTGGATCCTTGTCTACTAACAGATATGGTATGAAATTGCCAAGAACTGAAGACAATATTCTGTTAATAAGGAAAATAGAATGAAGAACACACTCTCCCCACAATCTGTTAGGTAAACCATAATAAAACTTTAAAGCATGTGCAACATTTAATATGTGTTGATGCTTCCTCTCAACAATTCTATTTTGCTGCTAATAATGAACATAGGATCTTTGATGTTGAAACCTTTTGAAGCATAAAAACCAAGCATGATGTATTCTAGACCATTATTAGAACGAACAACTTTAACATACTTCTGAAACTGAGCATAGGCAAAATTGATGATATTCTACAAATGAGCTTAAGCCTCTTGTTTTCATATGAAACAATTAAGTACAGTGACGATAGTCATTTACAACAGTAAGAAAGTATTGATGATGTAAATGTTAAACATTTTTAAAATAAAACTCATTAGATTAATGAAGATTAAAGGATTGAAACTCACAAAATTCAATGGATTAAAAGCTTTTGAGTCAGAATTAATTTGATGGATTCAACACCCATATTCAAAACATTAGAAGAATTTCCAAAGAAAGAAAAATCTACTGCATTAACGCGAGGCTTGAAACCAATATGATAACTATTTTTTTGTGGTACCTTTCCACAGAATGACCTTGATTGTGACAAAAACATAATAAGGTCATTTAAAAAATCTACCACCTCGACCACCACGTCTTCCTTCTCTAAAATTAGAACCATGTATTCTTGTATTAAAGAAAACTGCAGGCTCAGTAGTAATAGCAAAACTCATTTCATGTTCGTGTTGCAGTATTAATGAAAAAACTTCAGAAATATCTGGAAGAGGTTTGAGTAACATAATTCAAGATCGTACACCAACAAATCCTCCAGAAAGTTCTTGTAAAAACTTTGTAACATAGTCATTATTTTGATACATTCTCATCAACGCAATACCTCCATATGAACAATTCAATTTGATAGATGGAATAGGCTTCAATATGTCTAATTCATTCCACATAATCCTCAATTCTGTAAAATACTCAGTTAGTGAAAGTGTTCCTTGCTTAAATGAAGCAATACCTTTATGAAATATAGCAATTCGAAACACATCATGCTGTGAAATATGCTTAGAAGGATCAAGCCATATCTCTCTTGCTATCAATCCAAAGTATACTTTAGCCAATGAAAACAGAAATAGAACTATGAATCTAGGTTAAGACCAAGGTATTGCATCTATAACAATTTATAATGTAAGATTTTCTCCAGGATGAATGTAATAAGGACTGTATATTTGTTCTTCTACCCGAAAAAAGTGCAAGATTTTCCATTTCATGTTTACGTTCAGAAAAATGAATTTCAACAAGATTGTTAGAAAGAAATCAAGATCAAAAGTAAGATGTAGATAGATCAAGCAATAGAAAGAAAGAAGTTTAAATCAGAAGTAAGGTGTACTGTTAGGTTGCATTTTATACATTCATTTTGCTGTCATTTATATTCATTTAGCATGCACTACACGTTTATATTATTCGAATTACTTGCATTCTGACACTTAGGAAAGCTTGAAGGAAGAATTGAAGCTTCAAATGTTGAGAAACAGAAGCTTACGCATTGTAGTCTCAGACTACGCGACTACGCGTGCTCGCTACCTACACGCATAGTTCCATCTCCATAAACGCGCAGTAGCTGGTGAAGTACGCGTGGTCCTGCCCACCACGAGTACTCTTGTTTCCACCACCCGTTTCCTGCTATTTTACATTAAAAGATGAAGAAAGGCTTAGGCTTAGGGAGTTAGTTATTAGTGAGAATTAGAGTTTTTAGAGGGAATAGTTTAGAGTCTAAGGAGTTGTTAAGAACGGAGTTCCGCAGTTCGCCATCTTCGATTCCACTGTTTGTTATTTTAATTTTTAGGATGTTTGTCGCAATGAACGGCTAATTTCCCTTTCTAGTTTCAGTAATTGAAGTCTTACTATCGTTATTTTCTGAACATATTTCCATTAATATTATTATTGCATTTATTTCTATCCTGTGTTTATTTTATGTTGTTGATTTGATGTGGCCATTTGAATTGATAGCATAGAATTAATCAATCAGTTGCTCGTAGTGGTTTCATTGCGTGTTTAACCTTAGTGGCAAATTAATGATGCGTCATTAATGGAAAGAAATAATCTTGCTTGAATGAATTCTGGGTGCCCGGATTCGTTTGTTTGGACAAGGTCTTTATAATTCTTAATGCAATTGATGAATTAGATCTATTAAGGTGTCCTATAGATCTTTCATTTAATTAAAGAAGTAATTTACAGGGGTGTCCCGGAATTACCGAGCAATTAAGTAAAGATTGATTGTTTGGCATTTGTCGACAGTTATAACTTGTCTATGATAATGTATAAATTTATCTTTCGTATCTATGATTGAAATACCAGATAAGATGGATATTTACCGAAGCTAGGCTTTTAGTAATATTTTTTATTTTTTGTTTAAGTTACCGTTTAATTCACAGTTTTAATTATTATTATTCGCAATTTATTTCACTTGATCCTTGCTTCGTACTCTTGACAATTGAACAGAATTGAACCAATCCCTGTGGATTCGACTCTTCATGCCATTGTCTACAGATTTTGGGGAACATGAAATTGTTTGGTGGATTCAACACCCATCAAATTTTGGCGCCGTTGTCAGGGATTGGTGACAAGATTTTTGTTTGATTGTCGTTTTGTTTTATGTTATTTTTCTGTTTTATGTGTTCTTCTCATTCTACAGGTCATCTGAAATTTGATCTCGAAATAGAGAAGACTGCTAAGCGATTGCGAAAGAAAGCCCGATTGCGTAAAACACAGAATGAACCAGTAACGCGTACACCACCGGACACTTCATCTGATTTAGATACAGAAGTAATGGCTGAAAGGAATCCCATCCAACCAATCGAAGACCATGCGCGTACTCTGCGCGAACTAGCGGCTCTACCAGTCGTTCAACATCCACTTTGCATCATTTAACAACCACTGGCTGTATCATTTGAGCTGAAATCTGGACTCATACAACTTCTTCCCAAATTTCACGGTGTTGAAAACGAGGATCCCAATAAACATCTGAAGGAATTTAACATCGTTTGCTCCAGCTTCATGCCTCATGGAATTTACTATTTGCCATTTTCCTTAGCAAACAGGGTTAAGGAATGGCTTTATTTT
>CANYCX010807687.1:0-11472 GCA_948193385.1 Breynia disticha f. nivosa
ATCTCCAGCATGAATTACTGGGCATTCTTTCTTTAATTCTTCAAAATCTTGCTTGCAATTCTTCATCGTCGTTCTTTTTTTCAACTAAGGTGTTGATCTCTAAGAATCAACAATACAACCTAGCCTTCAAGTGTATATATAGAGAGAGATTAGTAAGAAAGATAGAATTAAATGGAGGAGAAAAATCGCCAGCTATATGCTTCCTAATTAGTCGACCAATCCTGTGATTGGCCAATTTCCTTTGCTGAATCTATCTTAATATTTATTCTTCTCATAAATTTGAAGAATAATTACAGATATAATGAATGTAGAGATATAGATCGAATACAAAATCTTTTTGCTAAATCACAAAACAAAGTTAGTTGAAATTTTAAGATTCCTTCATTTAATTTGCCAGCAAGAAAACATGCAAATCCGAAAATCTCGTAGCAATATCAAAATGAGTATATTGAATCAAAATCTTCCAAGTAAATAGCCAAATAATGTGAAATGATGGAGCTTTAAGATTTAGTAACAGAAAATGAATTGCATGAAAAGTCGATTCCTATTTGAGCAACTAAATGGAGTAAAAACCAACAGTTCTATGCTTCCTAATTAATCCACCAATCCTGTGACTGGCGAATGCTGAATCTATATAATTTAAAGATTACTACTCTTTAGTTTTAGTAATTCTATTTATTTTTTTCTTAATATTTAATTTTTTTAAAATTTTAAAAATACTTGCTTATATAATAAATGTACAGATATAGATTGAATACAAACTCTTTTGGAATTTATACACAACTAAGTCTAAATGACAATATTTAATTATTCATTTAGTCAAAGTTAACTAGAATTTTAAATAGAATGAGTTGACATTTTTTTTAATAAAACATGAAAGTTGATTTAGAAAACAATAAATTAGAAATAAAACATTAGATTTATGCATGATAATTACTAGATTCATCTCATTTTAGGTGTCATAAAACTATACTTTGGTTGTTTCCAAATAAATCACTATTTAAATTTAAAAAAATATTATTAAAATACCCTCATATATTAATGATAGAAATTCATATTCTTAAGAAATAATTTATTTCATATAATTAATCACATTTTTTTGTGCATTTTTAATATTTGGAAAAGTTATTATATAAACTAAGGTTTTTTAAAAAAATGTAACAAAAAATTGACAATTAAAATAAAATGATTGGAGTAAAAAGTTGGTAATTGTGTATTTATTTCATCATTTTTGCTAAGTTTCTGAAAGAAGGTATTTTAGATTTTAAGATTCCTTCATTTTGTCAGCAACAATGAACAAACCATGCAACCCCCAAAATGTCGTAGCAATATTAAAATGAGTGACATCACAAGTGAGTTTGAAACATTTAGTTGAATAGTGAAAGCAAAAATGGTTTTTTTTGTTTGTCAACTACCATTCAAAAGGCAGTTAGTATTACTATATTAGTATTGTTTCCAATGGCTGACGGGAAAGCCTCAGAAGCAAAGCCATTAAGTGGGTAACAAACCCATCTGCCCAATCACAGATGGCGAGAAATTCATCTGCATTCTCACCTCCTAAGCCTTCTTGGTTCACTCCAAAGAGGTAAACTTTGATGTTTGCTAAGTATGGATAGGAAGTTGTGCTAAGTTCGTTAAAGTTTTCCACTTTGATATCAAAGATTGATTTTTTTTTTTAATTTTCTTGTTGTTGAGGTTTTATTTGGAGTGGAAAGTGAATTGGGTAACGGATGATATTGGTTTTTATTTGGGCATGCAATGGATTTAAAGAGTCCCCAATTAGAGTTTTGGCATTGTTATGTAACAGTGAGAGATAATTTGTTGTTGAATTTCGTTTGGTTGATTATGGTATTAGTTTTTCTATTTTGGTATGATCTTGAGAAGTGTGAAAGTGTGATTTGGCATGTAATCAGTTCACTTATTGTGGTTGCAGGTTGTTGATCATTTTTTGTGTGATCAATTTGATAAATTATGTGGATAGAGGGGCAATTGCAAGCAATGGCGTCAATGGAAGTCGTAGAACATGCTCTGAAAGTGGCACATGCACTTCTGGTACCGGAATACAGTAAGCCTTCATCACTGGGTTGGACTATGCTTTTTTTTTTCTGCTTTAATTTGTAGTGGCTGTTTAGCGATGAGAATGCTGATTTTTGTCTTTCTAGAAATAAATTATAGTGATGATAAAACATAGAGGTAATGTCAGATTATGGAGCCATAAGAAAAAAGAAAAAGAATATATCTGTGAATGTCTTATTTGAGCTGTCATTTCACTGAGTTGAGAAGATTCCTATTAAGATTTAATAACAGAAGATGAGCTTCTGTGCACTAATTTGAGCATTCCCACAACTTATCTAGCATCCACTATTGAATAATTCCATTTTCCATTCTATTTCACTGTTTATAGGGGAGATTTCAACTTGAACAATTTTGAAGATGGAGTTTTGTCATCTGCTTTCATGGTTGGCCTTCTTGTGGCTTCTCCAATATTTGCATCATTTGCTAAGAGGTAATGAGAACCTGATACTTCTTCTCAATTCTGATACTTGTTCGTTTTCAAAGTTTAGAGTGAAATTTAGAATCAAGGTTCGATACAATACGATGGTTATAGAGAGAAAAAATTGGTGGTTGATGATTTTTTGTTTTTTTTTGACAAAGAGGTCCATGACATTGTAGATGCAACCTTCCCATGTAACATTCTTTGCTATCAAACTTATAATCTTGGTATTTTGAATGCATTGTTATGGTTGTTTTTATGTGATCCCAATTATCTTGGGATAAGGCTAAGTTGAGTCGAGTTGAGCTTTTTATGTCTGTTTTGAAGGTTTTCATTGACATATTGTGAGGAATTCATAAAAGAATGCAACGCGTTTTTCTTTTATTGTTTATTCTTTTCATTCAGATGACAAACTTTAAGTTCTTCCGTTGTGATGATAAACTTATTGTTTCTATGCACATATGAAATATTGCAGCTATAATCCATTTAGATTGATTGGAATTGGATTATCAGTCTGGACATTGGCAGTAATTGGCTGTGGCTTTTCATTCAATTTCTGGTCTATTTCAGTCTTCCGGATGTGAGTATATCACCTGCCTTTTATTTTCGTCCTTATTTTAGGAAATCATTTAATGCTTTCTTCACTCGTTAATTTGGTATTTTTCATGAGTAATTTTAAATGAATCAACAAGTCGTTTTCTCTTATGCCTTTGGTTGTTCTTCTCAGGTTTGTTGGTGTGGGGGAGGCTTCATTTATAAGTCTAGCACCCCCATTCATAGACGACAATGCCCCAGATTCGAAGGTTTTTATCATCATCCTTTTACTTTGGAGATAATTTAAACCTGCATATGCACATAGTTTCACCAAAGAAATCAAAACATGCTGTAGTGTAGAATCATATTGAAGATCTTTTTTAATTGTATGTATTGGCGCTAATATCATTTTTATAGAGATTTCCAGTTGAAAGTATGTTGATGGTATTAATCAAATATATTTCCAAACTTTAGGCTTAATAGCCATATGGATTTCTTGAAAGGTTGAGAATTGCCAACTATTTACCAATATAATTGAGCATGATGAGATTCTACCTCCAGTGCAGAAATGTTCTCTGGATTCAGATTAAATCTTACACAGTTGCTATTTAAAAGTTGTCAGTGGACAACATAAACAGGTCTGTAGCATCAGATTAACATCCCCTGGTTGAAAATTTTTATAAGCTTAAGTAATAAGATTATTTGCTACAAAGTGCAGGTTTATTAATTAAATAAATTTTCATTTCATAATACTGGTGGCTTTTTCATTGTATCTGAATTCAGATTTTGCGGTTCATCTCTGAAATCGATATTGCATCGCTAATAATTAGTTTCAAATGCTATAAACCTGTGTTTGGTGCTTTTTTTATGCCAGAAAACTGCATGGCTTGGAGTATTTTACATGTGTATACCCACCGGATATGCTCTCGGCTATGTATATGGTGGATTGGTAAGTCATAAGTTTTACTGTCATTTTAGAAGTTATCTTCATGAAAATGCTCACCCATTCTTGCATGATATAATGACAAGAACAATAATGAGTTGAAGTCAATTAAGTTTTCTATTTTGTTTTCATTTTCATCTCTCAAGTGCATTTCTGGAAAATTTCTTCTTTTGTTGAATAATGGTAATCTTCTTATCTATGTAGGTTGGAAGCCATTTTAGTTGGCGCTATGCATTTTTTGGAGAGGCAATTTTGATGCTTCCATTTGTTATCTTAGGCTTTGTAATTAAGCCTCTGCAAATGAAAGGTGCATGTTGATACATGCTTGTTGGATATCTATCCTTCTGAATTAAATATATGTTCCCACCTTCTCTAACAATTTCTTTCATACAGGCTTTGCAGAATCAAGAAAGGCACTGACATCTGTAGAGATAGCTGTCTGTGATGTTCAAGGTATCTTTCCCTCTGAATTTAATCCAGTTGAATGCAGCATTTTTGTAGCTCACACTTCTTATATGAAATGAATCACTCAAGAATGGGAGGCTGTGCTACAGCTTACTGAAGATTGTATTAATGCTTTGCTAATTCAGTTTTACTGAACTGAAAACAGATACAGAGGTTTCAGCTGGTAGTATAAGTGGCACATTGTCTGGAAAAGAAGAGTTTGTGGATGAAACCTCTTCCAAGTAAGTTAAAGCATTTCCAGTTATGTTTGTTTTATTAATGACCGCAAACACATGCGTAGCTGTGGCAGATTTCAGTTGAAAAAAATAACAGAATAGCTGATAGGCTCATATGCATAGTTGTGTTTCATATTTGCTTATTAAAAAATTGCCATGTAGATAATTTAAGAATGACCATTCTTTTACTTTAGTCGTGGCAGCACGTATGTCCTTGAAATTAGGTATATATCATGGCTGTCTGTATTTCTTAATCTGTTATTTTGTTCCAGGTCAAAAGGCCTTCTTGACTTGAATCAATTCTCAAGGTTTCTGAAAGACATGAAAGTGCTTTTGCTTGAGAAGGTTTTTGTTGTGAATGTTCTAGGTACGCTTTGGTGTCAATCTTTGTCCTATTGATTCAATATAATCCTAAAAAATGACAAAAAAAAACATAACTATAATAACTTAAAACTCTCAATGTTCTTGGATTTTCATTTTTATTTTGTTTATTTCAATGTTAAAACACCACAAATCTGTTTTTGGAACCATTTTTCACTTCGAGCTTCCTCTCTCTATCGTCCAGGGCTTGCATAAACAGTCATTTTCCTTTATCTAATTTTATTATTAATACATTACCCTCATTTGACCTCCTTTTCTTCTCAGGCTACATAGCGTACAATTTCGTCATTGGTGCATACTCCTATTGGGGGCCTAAGGCTGGTTATGCCATCTATAACATGGTGAGCTTCAGATTCTATGCATAGCAAACTTGATCATTAGTGACCATCCACTGCAACTATTTTATCATGCTGTTTTGGCAGAAAGATGCAGATTTGATCTTTGGGGGGCTTACAATAATTTGTGGAATATTTGGCACAATAGCTGGGGGTTTCATTCTTGATTTCATGAATTCCACAATCCCAAACGCCTTTAAGGTAAGTTCTTTTGCATTTAGGCGCAGAAGTTATAGTGTCAGCTTCTATAGTGTAATTTTTTGTCGGAGTTACTCCAACGATTGAAGTAATTCTAAGGTGACAGTGGTTGAAGTGCAGAATGATGCCAACAGAAAAAAATATATATTCTTGATTGCGGCCATCATTATAATTGCCATTCTGTCAATCCAGCTGATGAACATTCCTACGTTGTGTAGAAATTTGAGAAAAACTAAGATTTGTTGCTCATTGTTACACTACATTTTTTTCATTATAAAAGGAAAAAGTTGCCTTCACCAACAACAATGACGGTCCAGGCTTCAAATTTCAATCTTCTGGTATCAAACTTCAAATTTGATTTTCTGGTAGCAAAAGTCAAATTTAGGAGAAAACAAACGGTTGCATGCTTTCTCAATTTTTTTTTAAATCCATAAATTGATGACAATGTTCAAGAATCTGTTTCCTCAGCATATAATCTTTTGTTAATTCTAGTTATTTTACATAATACAATCTTATATTATGATTTTCCTTGAGATTAAAGATCATACATGTACATTCATGATGACAAGGATCAAATGGTAACAGTTCATTGTGTATGAAATTTGGGTAGTTTAGTTACCCACTCTAGTCTTTCATTCATGTTTTTGGTTTGGAAAGAGATTCCAACTCTACTCTCCAGAATTGTCCCTCGCAACAGATAAACTTTCAATGCCAAAAAACCGGGAGCTCATAAGCTTCTGGCAGTTTTATAATCAGTCCCACTAGTTTGAATGTTACCATAATGGTAGGACTCATTTAATCCCCATTTTTATGTCTTCAATGGAAGTTTGTGTCACTATATGCTATATAATTTTCACCATATTTGCTCTCTTTAGTTGTTTTTCTTTTTTTTTTTTTGACAATTGGACACTACAACCTTTTAACTCTTTGCAGCTTCTCTCAACAGCCACATTTCTGGGGGCCATATTTTGTTTTAGTGCCTTCTGGTTTAAGAGCATGTACATTTTCCTTGCTTTTTTTGGAGTTGGTGAACTGCTAGTGTTTGCAACACAGGTATTGTCCTTTCATAAGCAAAAAAAAGAACCTTTTATGAGAATTTCTGGACCTTTCAATTGATATTTAGTGTTAATATGCTTACTAGTCTCCCCTTGCTGATTTCTACCTTAAGAATGAATGTGCCTTTCTTTTTCAGGGTCCTGTAAATTTTATCAGTCTTCACTGTGTCAATCCAAGTTTGAGACCACTGTCTATGGCTATTTCCACTGTTTCAATTCACATCTTTGGAGACGTGCCTTCTTCACCGCTTGTTGGGCTTCTCGAGGTTTGCCTTTGAAACTTATTTTCTAATCATAAGGAGAGAGTAATGTATTTCTTGGATTGGAGTCTCGTTAAAATGATTAGAGAAATTAGTGGAACTTCTGTTACTAGGGTCACCTAAATGGAATTCTTTTTGCTTATCTTTACTTTGGAAACATTTTTTTTTTAGTTTGATTCATCTAAGAAGATAATTTCTGAAACTTATAGATTTTAGTTGATTTCTCATTAATATGACAATCACGTGATTCATGCAGGACCATCTTAATAACTGGAGAAAGACTGCTCTCATCCTCACATCCATTTTCTTTCCAGCAGCATTGATATGGTTTATAGGTAATGTGATTTTTTTCACCTCTTTTTAAGAGACAAAGGAATTGCTGTTATGCCTTTGACCGATCTTCCAATTCAATACAAGATATGTTATTAGAAATGGTTATCAAAAAAGATGTAACTTTTGTTGGTCATTTACCCTTCTGAGAACAATGTACACTATATTATTCCCAAACCTTTATAATTTCAAAAAGAAAAATTGATACGATCAGGCACACAATTGTTATTACTACTGTGTAGGCAGTTGAAATATTTTCCAGTTATATAAATGTCATATGCTTAATGTTTCCTTTACATGCTGAGAATTTATATTTGTTGGGCGCTCTTGCAGGAATATTTGTGACGAGTGTTGACAGATTGAATGAAGAAAGTGAGAAAGAAAAGGCGACAACGACGCCATTGCTTGCAGCAAGAGCAGCAGAAACTTGTGCAGAGCCATAAGTCCGTCCATCCTCCTAGGTTAGCATTGTATATTATTTTTCCAGTTTTGCCTCTTCCCTTACAGTTTTGCCTCTTCCTTTAGAGTTTTGCTGTTGCCATGATGTTCTGAGGTAGCAGATCCATCTAGCTAATGTACATGCTTTGAGCTGTCTGCTAAAGAATAGTATGGTAAGGAAAGAGAGCAGTGTAATGTTGCATTGTGCAAATGCCAATATATTCACAATTTCTAGTTTATTGGCTCCTATCATATTAGTAATTTCTCTACATCACATTTGTTATGAACCTTACTAACGGGTCGTGACACGGGATAATCCTTCCTTAGAAGCATGTAAACGTTTGGGTACACGGTCACTCAATGTCTTATTAAAGTTTGATTTTTTCTCACAAATAGCAGTTTTTAAAACCTAAACTATTTCAATCCTTAAAAACTAACTGTGAAACAAACACTTTAAAAAATTAAGTCAATAGAATGAAGTAAGGGCTTGGTCAACAAAACCCAGGTATGTATGAATTTACCAAAATTACGAATATTAAATATTGTAATTCTATATCAGGCTCTTAAAATAACTAGTGTTTCTTCCTGGGTTTCTCAAGCAGAGCATCTACAAGGTCAAGGACGACCAAGAATGGAGACCAAAAGATTGTGATAGTGAATTTATATTCAGGAATATAGCAGCACTTGTCTAAAAAGTATTTCTCAGATAAATCTTCAGTGTTGGTTACCAAAAAGAATGGTGTTAAAATTGAGAACAAATTAACCATATGTTCAACAGCTTTTTAAATACACAGGCTTCATACAATGCTTTAATAAAATTGACTCTTTTATTTAAACAAAAAGGATTTGTATCATTCAAAAATATAGGATGCCTTTTTTTACTTCTTTCAATAGAAAGGAGATGTGATTTGACAAAGTGTGACAATTCATTATAATTCAGGAGAAGGAGAGACAGGTCAAACAAAAGAAAAAAATCTGAGGAATTTTTTTTATCATATACAAATTTAAAAGTATGAGTTATTTTAGAGACTTATTTATTATATAGATTGTTATTTTTTTAAATGAGTTTTAAAATATTTTAATTAAGAAATATATTTTGCGAAACCCAATTTTTAAAATATATATTTTGAATAATTAAACACTTTTCGTAAAACTAAACAATAATAATAATAAAACCGAAGAGAGAGAAAATAAAACGTTCTTTTAAAACATAATTCCGGCTCATTTTCATAAATCTTATAAAATTGTTACCAGCAGAAACGGAAATATATCTGAAAACAATTCAAACACAAAATAGATATATATATACATATACATACAAAACTGTACAAATATGTACAAAGGTCTAAAAGTAAAACTCTCAAAATACGGAGCTCGACCTCTGACAATATTGCTCGTCAAACAAATTACCGCAGCTCCTGTCCAGTGGCAGCTATCTACGCCTTGCACATCATTTAAACAACACAAACAAAAGAGTGAGTATTTCTCAATACTCAGTAAGTTCTTAACACTATTTAACATATATTAAGCTTAAATACACTCCCAATCAATTATACACTCGTTCCTCTTGCATTTTCTCATTTAAAACGAAGCGCAGGAAAAATCAGATACTCAGCATGGGGGCGTGTTGAGCCAGCACGAGGTCGTGCTGAGCCAAACTTGGGCGTGCTTGACTTCTGATCTTCCGAAAAGCACGGGTCGTGCCTTTTTGAGCACAAGGTCGTGCCAGCAGTTTGTATTGCACATTTTTCAACTGTTTTCCGTCAATTTTCAGTGTAAGCAAGTTTATATAAATTCCAAACATGCCTAACCAGCTTCTTTAATTAATCTTATACATGTTTCACTTAATAACTTACATAAATCACTTATATACTTCAATTGTCAAGATATGTAATCAAACTTGCATCCTTAACATCTTAACATAACTTCCAAACCATCACACATATCTTTTCCCTAAGTTTACACATCACCAAATAGCACAAATTTATTACATACCTTGACTCACAATAAACATTTCACACACCATATAAAACTAGATCATCATCATGCAAAAATCAAAGTATAATTCATCCAAAGATCAAATAGCAACATCATAATCAATTCTTCAAACATTCATTTATTAATAAACAAGAAGCAAATATGCCATAAATGAATGTCACCTTGTATGCATATGAATGCTAATGCAAACACATGCGTATGCCCCGGGGTCTTCCTTTCTCATTTATCATTTCTTTTCTTTTTTTTCTTTTCATTTTTCCCTCGGTCCCAGACCTGCATCGTACCCAGTATGGCATCGAGCCCAGCTCGGAATATCATCTCAGTATCACACATTATGAATGCAACACAAATGAATGAACAATCCATTCATAACTCATTTCATATTCAAATAAGTATGCTCACATAAGCCAAACATTACATGCTCACCATTAACAAATCATCAACCTTAAGTCAACGAAATCAAAGAAGCATACTTAACACATCATTAAGGTAGAATACCATCAATTAATAACCGATTCATGCTCATAACATCCAAATCACATACAAATCAACAAATGTCAACCATTATGTTCCTGAGAACACATTTATCAAATTATCATTATTAGTAAGCGTAAGAACACTTACCTCGGCTAAAATACACAATAGCACAATAACGGCTCCGACTAAACTTAGCCCAATCGTCGTACAAATCTCCCTGTACGAATTAATCACATAAACAATATTAATTAATCTTACTTACATTAATTCTAACTTAAAACCATCCACCTTCCAACTTCTTAGTAGCTTTTCTTTAGGAAATCCTTACTAACTTACACCAAATCTTGGTTTATATGATATAATCCATATATATGAGTTGAATCATGTTCAATAACATCAATTCTATACCTTTCCAACATCAATTCCAGTTTAACACATACTAAACACAAAACCTTAATTCATCATCCATCCAAAACCTTATGGAAAATAGCAAAACTACCCAATTGCACTTACCTTGATGATCTTGGTGATGAATTTGCAAGGAATTAAGTATTTTTTCCTTTTTAGATGACACTTTTCAGCAGGTTTGGGATGTTTTTCGAAGAGGTTAGGGTTTTGAATTTGGCTGGAATTAAGAACCGAATGAAACAGTGACTGCTTATATATAAAACAGCCCAGCAAGCCCTGGAGCACGGCTCGTGCCCAGGTCGTGTTGGCCAATTTTCCACGATTTTCTGATTTTCTGAAATTGCACAATTTCTAAAAATTACATATGAGCACGTCGTGCTTATAGTGACACATGGTCGTGCTTCAAGTCTATTTTGTGCAATTATGCGGTTTTCCATTCAATTCGATTCCGTTTCAGTCTATTTCTCATATATTTTTATTCTAACAAATTCTAGGACGTTACACATATGCTAAATAGAAGGAGTTTCTTACATTGAAATAGGGGAATATGACGAAAGTAGAGTATGAACTGAAGTTCACTCAGTTATCATACTATGTTTCTCATAACATCTTTATTGAGAGAGATAAATGCAGGAGGTTTGCAAATGGGTTAAATAATAAGATTCGAAGACAGATTAATAGATCAGAGATGAGAAACTATGCAGATCTGAGGAATGTTACTGTAAGAACCGAATATCTTTTGAAATAAGATACTGGTAAGGAAGGGAAGTAGAAGAGAGAAGTGCATCTAAGATGTGACCCCCGAAATTCAAATACCACTTACGTATACTTCCCTCCTATAAGTGATATTTAAATTCCGAAAATCAAGTTTTATTTTTATAATATAAAATACATCATAAGTAAACAGAATTTGAAATTTCATTCAAATCAAATTCATTTAC
>CANYCX010807740.1:0-13101 GCA_948193385.1 Breynia disticha f. nivosa
GTACACATACTCTGGTTCCTAACATCAACAACTCATCAATCAATTAAAATGGAGTCTCCAATCCTTGATCAATCTGTTCAATCAACCTAATGCACTCTTCATCTTGCTTTTGTGTTGCTTGTATCATTCTTAACAATATAGGTCTAACCATCAACTGTGCTATTAACACTCCTAATTCCATTAAATCCAATTTCACATTTAAGCTTCGTAAAGCTATCAAATCAGTCATACGTGTTAACTGCAAATTAGATATAGCAACACTTGATTTCCTACTGAGTGCATCAGTAACCACATTTGATTTTTTGGGATGGTATTTGATTGTACAATCATAGTCTTTCAACAAGTTTAACCACTTTCTTTGTCTCATATTCAATTATTTTTAGGTCATCAAGTATTTCAGACTCTTATGGTCAGTAAAAATCTAAAATGTCTCGCCATAAAGATAATGTTCTAGATCTTTAGAGCAAATACAACTGCTGCAAGCTCTAAATCATGTACTGGATAATTTAACTTGTGTAGTCTAAGTTGTCTTGAGGCATATGCTATTACTTCCCCATTTTGCATCAAAACGCATCAAAGTCCTTGATAAGATGCATCACTATAGACAATAAATCCTCCGGTACCCGAAGGAATCGTAAGGACTGAAGCAGTGGTTAATCTATACTTTAAATCGTCAAAATTTTGCTAACATTGGTCATTCCACTGAATAGCTACATTCTTTTTCAGCAGTCGTGTCAGCAGAGTAGCTATAATCGAGAACCCCTCTACAAATCTACGATAGTATCCTGCCATACCTAGAAAACTACGTACTTTTGTAACAGTCTTAGGTGGTTCCCAATTTAATACTGCTTCAATCTTTTTTAGATATACTGATATTCCTTGTCCTGATATCACGTGTCCCAAGAAAACTAAGTGATCCAACCAAAACTCACATTTGCTAAGTTTTGCATATAACTGTTTTTCTCGTAAAGTTTGAAATACTATTAACTAATGTTCATTGTGTTCGTTGGTATTCCTTGAATAAATTAGTATATCATCAATGAATATAATCACAAACTGATCGAGTAAAGATTGGAATATATTGTTCATCAATGCCATAAATGATGATGAAGTTTTAGTTAAACCAAATGGCATAACTATAAATTCATAATTACCATATCGGATTCTAAAAGCAGTCTTCAGAATATCTTCCTGTGCTATCTTTAGTTGATGATACCCGAGTCTTAGGTCAATCTTTGAAAACACTATGGCACCTCGCAATTGGTCAAGTAAATTTTCTATTCATTTATTTTTCATAGTTACTTGATTTAATTTTCTGTAATCTATGCACCCAAGGTGAAATACTAGGTCGAATGAATCCCTTATCAAGTAATTCTTTTAAATGTTTCTTTAAATCTTACAATTTAGATAATTTTATTCTATACAGTTGTAAGGATATGGGTGCCATATTAGGAATTAACTCAATAGTAAATTCTGTCTCTCTATCAGGAGGTAGTCCTGTAAGATCTTTCAGAAATACGTCAGGTTACTGATATACAGTTGGTATTCCATTAATATTTTTAGTTGTAATCATATTATCAACTACATGTGCTAAATAAGCTTCACATCAATCTCGGATCAGCTTAAAAGCTTGAAGTGCTGATATCAAACAACTAGGCACTGTCTTCCTTTCTTCATAGAAATTACTTTATTCTGTTCATATTCAATTATTACTTCTTTTTAAAACAATCAACTTTATCTCAATGACGAGCTAGACAATCCATACCCAATATAAGATCAAAATTTATTAGGTCTAACAAAATTAGATTGGCTATCAATGGTGGATCCCTGTAGATAGGATAACACTGTGGAGGTGGTGGTGGATATGGGTAAGCTGGACCATACTAAGGATGGTCTGAGTCATAAGAATCATGTTTGGATCTTAATCTAGAATGAGCCATCTAGATAGTCTCATGTGGATCTACTGGCCCCTCTCTCTCTGTCGGTGGTCTAGATCTAGATGCCATATCTAAACAATAAGACAAGAATGACTCAGCACACATGTCATACAATACACAACAAATGCATGTCATATAACAACACTTGCACACATTCCAAGGATCATGTCCCTGCTCTGATACCAAATTATAACGTCCTCTACTTTTAAAATAACTTAATCTGTAATTAACTTTAATTATGTATGTTTAATCATGTATAATTACAAACTTTTTTGTATTAGTCATACTTATACGTATATCATATCATATTCGCATTTTGTAAACATTCACATCATAACTAGTCATTTGAATACGTTTCATCAATTACAATTCATATCAATTTAGACTTATATTTTAAATTAGCCGAATAGTGAGTTAGATTAGTACCTCCAAATAGTAAGTTAGATTAGTACCTTTAACTAAAGTGCTTGGACTGATAGGAGCCCGAACCCTGCCTTGATCCAACCTATAGGCGTAAACTACCATTTATACCAATTCCTATCACAAGCAATTCAATAACTCAATCATATGCATGCTCCTTAAGTAATCCTAACAATTTTTAACTTAAATCCTTCATAAATTATACTTAAATTAGTAATTACGAAGGATTATCTTTGTAGTTTTATGGTATTAATTTAAATATCGATATTCAACTTACTCCTAGGATTCGTCTTGTCATTTTTACGAATGATTCCCCACAATGTTGCCTTTCTCTTTAGAAATCTCTCGACTCACTCTTTCTCGATTTTCTCTCCCTATTTTGCTTAAATGAAATTTCTATTTGGGTTTAGTACAATTCAGTTGATAAGTATAGTCGTGTCGACCTAAGCATGCCACGTGCTATTGTTCACGTGCTAGCTCATGCTTCAATTTCTAACTTTCTTGCATGATTTACACCTCAACACAATCCATTCATAGTGCAGCATGACTCGTGTTATCAACATGCCCAATGTGTTGTTCCACACACCCATCGTGTTGACATTATTTTTTTCCACAAAGTTTGATCATGCTCTTTATTAGCATGGCCATGCTCATGACCTTTCCAGTAAGCATGACCACGTGCCAATCAGTACGCCCCTTGTGCTGTAAGCTGTAACTTAGTATTTTTGCAGTTTTCTGCATAACTACTTTTCTACTTTGAGCAACACAGTCCTATCTATAGTTTAATATTTCTTAATGTATATTATGTTCATTTAAACTTACTTTCATTAATCATTTACTAATTATGGGGATTTGGGATAGGAATGTTACAATAATGTCTAATTGCACTCGTAGCTCCTAGAGTGCATATAAGGACTCCATTCGATATGTTAGTGAATCTTCAATCTCTCGCCCATTTTGGCTCAAAGTATCGGCCACCACATTTACCTTTCCGAGATGTCTCTCCATAGATGTAGTGTCTCCACACCTTTAATGCATGGATAATAGCTGCTAACTCAAAATCGTGGGTGGGGTAATTCACCTCGTGTGGTTGCAACTGCCATGAGGTATATGTAATAACCCTCCCATTCTGTGTAAGTACTCCTCCTAACCCTACCTCAGACACATTCGTATATACCACAAAACCTCTTCCCTCCAACAATAACACCAACACAGGAGCCTCCACTAACTTATTCTTTAGTTCTTAGAAGCTCTCCTAACATCACTCACTCCGTACAAATGGTATATTCTTCTTCAACAATCCCATAATTGGCTTCATAAGCCGTGAGAAATCTGGTATGAATCTTTCATAGTACCCTGCTAAGCTTAAGAAACTGCACTCCTTCATCACATTCCTAGGGGCTTTCCACTCTTGTATCGCTTTAAGCTTACTGAGAATCAACTTCACTCCTTCTAGCAATATCACGTGGTCTAAGAACACCACTTCCTTCATCTACAATTCACACTTGTTGAATTTTGCATGCAATTGCATCTCCTTAAATATCTGCTATACCTCTCTAAGACCGTCAATGAATACCACCATAAACCAATCCAGTACGGCTGAAAGATCTTATCCATTGAGGCCATTAAAGGCCGTTGGTGCATTAGTCAACTTGAATGGTATCACTGTAAACTCAAAGTGTCCATATTGGGTCCTGAACGTCGTTTTAAGAATAGAGCTCTCGACCAGTCTCAGCTGCAAAAAACTGGAGGGTAAATCCATCTTGGAGAACTCCGTTGCTCCCCTCAATTAGTCAATCAAATCATCAATCCAAGGTAGGGGATACTTGTTCTTCACTGTCACCTTATTCAACTACTGATAGTCTATACACAACCGCAACTCCCATCCTTTTTCATTACAAAAAACATCGGTGCACCCCATAGCGACACACTTAGATAGATGAATCCCCTCTCTAAGAGCTCCTTTAACTGCCTTTTTAACTCTGTTAGCTCTAACACTGCCATCTTATATAGTGCCCAGATATTGGTGCCGCTCCAGGTACCGTCTCAATCTCAAAATTGACCTCTATTACTAGTGGTAATCTCAGTTGATCATTGAGAAACACTTCCTGGAACTCGCGCACTACCTCCACATCTTTGATCTCCACCCTCACTTTCCTCAAATCTGACACACACGTTAGTTATGTCTCGCATCCTTCCCTTATTAGTTGGGTTGCCATCATTGTAGAGACTAAGCAGGAAAGTGTGACCTTTCGCTCACCTACAAGTAGAATCCTTAGCTCCACTTCCACTTTAACTGCTACTACTTTTGTATAGCAATCCATCACTGCTTTGTTTTTAGACAACCAATCCATACCTAAAATGAGCCCAAACTCAATCATCCATAAGACCACCAAATCTTCTATATACTCTAACTTCCCAATTTTCAGCTCGCAAGCTCTAACAACTTGCTTCACAATAACTGTTCGCCCCACTGGTATAAAAACTACTAGTATGTAATCCAACGATTCTATTCTCCCTCAATCCATTCAATTAAAGCCTCACTAATGAATGAACGTGTAGACCCCAGATCAATCAAAACCAATGCAGTAATAGAGTGTATATTGATTATACCAGAAATAGCATTAGAGTTGGCTACTGCCTCATCACGTGTCATAATATAGACACTTGCATAGGGTGGATTTGCTGCTTGAAACGTTCCCCTGACTCGTGAAGTAGTGACCCCTACTCTACCTCCTTGACAACAACCTCTGTCACCCTCAGTAGCACCTTGGTTATCCCTCACACTACTCTATCTAGAGATGCTTCTACTCTTTGTCTCATCCCTCTACTAGCAGTTCCAAACATAGTCACCGGATCGGTTGCAATTGTAAGATACAAGACGAGTATCCTTACCCGTATAAGCTCCCGTAGTTTGGTATCCAGTAGTAAGAGTTCCAGCAAAGTGGCTAACCCTTTTCTCAAATTCACTCCTCACGTATCCTTCACCTCCACCAGTCCCCTTACATGATCAAGAGTTTGTCCTCTTGTGTCCTCTGGTGGAACTAAATCCATCGGACACCTTTTGCCTCTTTCCCTCTCTTCACCCCTCGTTGGCGAGTAACTATTCTACCCTGATGGCGATCTCTAGCAAGGCCTAAATATGAAACTCAAATTTTTAGATTTTCAAATCCACACACATGTCCCATTTATTTGGCACAGTCTGCAGAGAATTTAATCCTTTCTCTGATACCACTAAATATAGAACTAAAATTTTTAAAACCATTTTCCCAATTTGAACTCGACTTTAAATATTAATGGAAATAAACAACTATAATTTTTACAAAAACTCTCATCTCAAAATACATTCATCAAATTCATACAAATGCGGAAGCCAAAACATATTTATACATGTATGTACAAATGTACATAACATAAGCTGAAAACAAAATCCTAGAGCCAAACCTGAAGAATCAAATCTAATACAGCTCTGATCACTAGCAACCTAGTCCACAACAGCTACCTACAATCTGCACAACATTTTAACATTCAAACAGGTGAGTATTCACAAATACTCAATAAGTGGAAATTAGAATATTGAATAAATGAAGTGTAGGGGAACAGTATGAGGTCGTGCTGGATGAACACGAGGACGTGCTCAACAGCTTTCCCAGATAACACGTTGCGCCAAAACAAACACGACTGTGTTTATACAACACAAACCAAAGTAACACAATCGTACTACCCTAGAGTATGAGGACGTGCTCGTCATATTTCCAGAATTCTCCCCAGTAACACGGGGCGCGCTGGTCAGTACAGGGTCGTGCTGAGCTACTGTTTTGGTACATTATTCTCTGTTTCAATTCAATTTACAGCAAACAAGTTATACATAGTTTTATACCTATTCAACCCAGAGCATAACACATTTCAACAATATTTAAACTCATCAAATGCCTAAAACATACTTGTTTGCTTCATTTCTATCATCAAGTACCAAAACATACCAAATATACATATCATATGAATCCATCTTATCAAACCAGCATTCATAGATAATCAGCAGTAGAATCATATTAGAATGAATACCTAATATCTCATGTATGCAAATGAATAACACACACACACATATATGTGAATGTCAGGGGCTTACATTCTTCGACATCTCGCGGGCATCGGGAATCTCTCAACTGGCATCGCAAATCTCACACAGAATCATCGAGAATCTCTCACCGACCTGCTAGGAATCTCTCAACGGACAGTGCGCATTACACGTGAATTAATGATCACATGTATGCTCAAAACAAAGCAAATTTCATGCTTTCATATGCCATAGCAAATCACATGCTAAAATATACACAATGTCAACTACAAGTCAACATAAAACCAATCAGGCATATAATCCAACAGAGCATACAAATCATAATCACAATCACAAAACCATGCAAATACAAATCACAAGCTAGAAATCAAATCAAGCTTATCATATTAATCAAACCTAATACACATATGAGCATTCACATACTTTATTCTTAATTATCAAGCTTTTAAGCTCTTCTTTCTCTCTCTCATTAACCTTTAAGTATTAATATACTTAATTAAACTTAACATCAATAATCATACGAAATACTCGTATATATAACATTCGTAAGTGGAAACCATTTACCTCAAAGTAGGTGCAACCTAGCACCATTTAACCACCGTCTAATCTCTCGACTCACAATCACCTAGATCCTCCTAGACGATGAAAAAATCCAAAAATTAATCATTAAATGCACTCTTAATATCTCCTTCAATCCTAAACCATATTTCATCTCATTCCCACAATTAACAACAACTGTTAAACTTCAAACCAACCATAATTTAGCAAGTTTCATCCTTAACTAAGCAATATAAAGTTGAATTCTTACCTTAGTTGACTTGGATTCTTAATTCTTGCAAGAATTTGGTGTTTCTTGCCACTCACAAGATTCTGAACTTAGGATTAGGGTTTCCTTAGCCAACTGCCTGCTTCTTTTCTCTATTTTTCGAATGAATTGAAATCAAAATTGTAACGCCCCAAAAATTCATCAATTTTTAGCTGGAATAAGGTGATGGAGAAATGTTTAAATCGTGTTAGAATGATGTATGTTGTATGTGTAATGATGGTTGATTTAAGTTGTAAGTAAGTATGTATGAGCATATATATATGTCAGGGAGTGAAAGGAAGCCAAAAAGTAGGAGAAGTTCAGCCCGTGACTGATTAACGTATGTTAATCTATTATTAACGTACACTAATCTTTGAGAAGGTTGAATAACTTATGTTATGGAAGAAATAACGTATGTTATTCAACTCATCTTTCTAAAAACCCATATTTTACTAATGTATGTTAATTTAGACAATAAACATACGTTATTGAGGGTTCAGACATGTCATTAAATGCTAAAAAACAACAAAAAACGAGCCATAACTTCCTTCCAACCACTCAAAGTCTCCCAAAACTCTCAAACCATCATCTCAGAGTCTTCCAAACACCAAACCTACCAACAAACACCAGATTTTCAGCGGATTAACAACACATCCGTCCTCCCATCAATCCTTCTTCTAGCTAGGGTTGAAAGCTACAGGAAAAGGGGTTAAAATTATTATTCCTACACTAAAATGTAGGGGAAATCATGTGCATTTGGTAGTGTTTTGTTAGGTTTTCATAGTAGTTCATGAAACCATAAGCGATTAACAGTAAAACGGAAGATTTGGTGAGATTTAAGAGAATATGGTTTGTGGGAATTTTGGGGCTTTTGGGGAAAATCAGTAGAGAATGTTAAAATTAGGTACATTGTATGTTAGATGATAGTAAATGTGATTAAATGTGTGTAGTTATCGATCTTCAAAACCCAAATCGAGGATCCGGCGACGAATCAGAGCTTGGAGCGAAGGTAAGTGCTTTTCGAGACTTACTATTGTTATGTTAACCTTTGTTTGGATAAATGTATGATTTAAATGTGTTCTTGGCAGAGTGAGATGCTTAGAGTGTGAATGAACATGTGTGTGGATATGTGTTTTGGTTATGTATGAGTTTGGTTGCAAGGTTTTGTGAATATGATAATTGAGTTGTGTATATTGAGTTTTGGGTGTAGTAATGAGTTGGATATGAGGTGTAACGTTATGTTGAATATGTGCTTGTAAAATGGTATGGGTTGATGTGATGGATGACTTATATGTTTGGCTTACATAGCCATGTCAAAGAAAGTGGAATGAGAAGGTGCATGTAATGTATGTTATTTATGAAAGTGGGGGCTTATGCCCATACATATGAATTATGCTAAATTGTGAAAGAAAGATTAATGTTTGACTTACATTGCATAATGATATTTATGGCATTAACATGAGCATTTCTGTACATTCATGATGAGGGCCTCGTGGCCAATGTGCAAAATATAAAACAATGGCCTCGTGGCCAATGTGAAAAATATAAAATAAGGGCTTCGTGTCCAATGCGCAAAATATAAAACAAGGGCCTCGTGGCCAATGCACAAAATATAAAAAAACCTAGGGCCTCGTGGCCAATGCGCAAAGTGCAAAACAAAGGCCTCGTGGCCAATTATGTGGAAAGAGAATGGACTTTCTCTTGGGATGTGAAGACTCTGAAGCATGGCATTGTATGTTGCATTCGCATATATGTGCATTCATGATTCATTACCTTGGATTAGTGTGTTATGATTGGACATAAGTATGATGATATGTACTCTTCTATAAGCTTAATGGAATGAGAATGTGTTATACGTGTTTATATGACATTGTATGTGTATAGAGAGTGATGTTGAGTGTTTATGGAATGATGATAATGAGATAGACATATTTTGAGTAAAAAGAAGTACGAGTTGTGAGTTATGTGATTTTGTGTGATGTTGAAGATTAGATGCTAAAAATGACGGATGCGATATGTGGTCATGAATGAAATGAGGTTTGTATCTGCGTGCATTGAATTTTTGGGATTGTTGGTAAGGTGTGGTTTATGATCTTGATTGTGTAAGGTAAATATGAGATGGGTTAATTAGAACAAAAGATAAATGGTGTGGTATGTATAGTGGTAAACTAGATTGTAAGCAAATTGAAAGTGAAAGGAATATCTATGAGAAGTTATATGAATTGTGTATATGTTGAGTTGTTAGATCTATTAAGTTTGTTTATGATATGTACATTATGGTGATTATATTTGAGTTGGTTGAATTAAGATTGTTGTGTATAGTTATAAGAAATGTAAAATGATTGATTAAGAGTCTAAAAAGGTTAGTTTGAGATGCCTTGAGGTTGCATGAAATGGTTAAGTCTCGTAGTGAATGAAAAGAATGGACATAATAGTTCTAAGGGGACTTAACGTATGTTAATATTGATATTAACGTATGTTAAGATATGGTAATGTATGTTACCAAATGTAGAACCTATGTTATTCATTGTTGGAACTTCTGGGAAGGTTCTGATGAATAACGTATGTTAGTGGCTGGATAAACCTACGTTAATTTGCTGCAGAATGCTGTTTTTGGTGCGAATAATGTACTGATAATTATTTGAAGTAAGGAAATGATCTAGGATGAATTCCGCTGACATAAAACACATAAATAACTTGTTGTGGCATGGCGATGATGAGCCATTGGAAGTTAAGCGCAAATACGACACTCGTGCTCCATGAACACACCCGTATTGGCCAAAGGTTCCCCTGTGCATTCAACATAACAACTATAAGGATTCACTTACTGAGTATTTCTATATACTCACTTTTATTTTGCTGTGTAAATGTGTGTAGAGTGATAGATACAGTTGACGGGACTACATGATCGAAGAGGTAAGAGGTGAGATACTGAAGGATGAGCTCTCAGTTGTTTTGGTTTTTTTGTATGTTTGTATATCTATACATACATTAGTATAGATGTGATTCACAAACAGAGAATGTTAAAGTTTGCATTGCTTCCACCTTTCAAACTCTTGTTTTATGTATGGCCACCATTGATTCTTATTAAATGGTTTGCAAAGTATCTTTCTCACGGAATTCCCTCTCATACTTAATTGTTTTATAAAGAAAAAAAATCCTGTGAAAATCGAGGTTTATTCAAAAATGAGTTTTACAAAATTTGGCATCATATTTAGTGGTATCAGAGCAGGGATTAGATTCCCTGCGGACTGTGCCTGAAAAGTGTTTTCATTGCATTATTGTGTGTGAAACTACAGTTTGAAAATGTTGATTTCTAAATGTTAGATCTAGTCGACCATGTATCGCACGAGGCCGCCGAGTCCCGAGAGCTTATGATGGGAAGGAATCCACCCAGGGCATAGAGATGATAATTAAGAAAACATAATAAGGTGTTAATATTATCAAATACATTGTAACTGTGTTTGTAAAATGAGTAAATTTGTGTATTGTATGCACATGTATGAATATGATGATGAATTGAATGGTTTGTTGCATGTGTTCAATGGTATTTGAAATTTGAATTAGAAAGTATAAGGATGCACATACGCATCATGATAAGGTTGTGTCTATGTATATGTAGAAACAAATGATAATGATGTGAGTATGTGGATGTGTATGATGTGCATTGACATTACTCTTGTCTGTGGTTAAGGATAGGTAAAGGAACTAGACAAATGATATGTGAAATAATAGTATAGAATGGTATTACTGCATGAGTGGTTGTCCTAAATGGTATGAATGTTCTTAAATTGAATTGACTGTTGAATTGCAAGAAATAGAGTGCTTACTACATGATCATGACAAAAGGTTGGAGGAAGAAATTGAAAATTCGTATAAAGTAAGAGCAGAATTTGCTAAAAAGTATAATTAAAGTTTGGTTGCTAAATTGTGTAAGGAAATGAATTGGAAGTGTTGAAAATGTGCCATTAATTAGTCTTAATTGACACAGTAGTGCTTGTATGATGTATTGAAGTTTGTATGATCTAGATTGAAACAGTATGAAGTGTGTTTAGTATGTTGTGAAATGAATTTTAAATGTGTCCAGGTGGTGACACGATGTTGACCTATGGGTTCTTGAATGGTTGTTGTATGACATGGGGTAAGGGCTGTAAAGCATGTGAAAGAACGCATGTTGGCATAAGTGTATTGTCTACTTTTTTGTGAAAAAGAAATAATGGATTTCATTATACCTTTGTAACCGCATGACACCTTGTTAATTGATTGAGGTTGACAATGAGGACATAGTTATGCTCGAAAAGATGAGCAATATTGAGTGTCGCATGTATATGATTTCACTTGAGATTGCAGGAAACAATTGATTATGGCTTGAATTGATGGTTCATTGAGAATGATGCCTTAAATTCTTATGAATTGTTATTGGGTGAATTGGTAAGGATGAGGAAATAACCTTGAAGTGTGAAAAATATGCATATTAATGTGAAAATGCTATGATTAGTGTTTTGAATTTGTGTGGTAATTAGGCAATGCGCTGACACTGTTGCTTGTATGAAATCTAAAAATGATGTTAGATGATTCATGGTTGAGTGAGGAAACCTATTGGTATTAGAGAGTTAATGTGAGTGAAAGACAACAAGGGACCTACCTAGTAATTATGAATGACCAACACAGTTGAGAGTGAAATTGTGAACGACAAATGAGTCGCATAAAGGAAACTTGTGAGCTTGGGGAAGAAACCTCACCAAATAGTGAGAATGAGAGCAACTGTTTCCAAGAATGTGGGAAGTGATCTAAGGTGGCGTGTGGATTGAGTCCTGCACCCAAAATTTAAATGTATGAACGTAACGGTCTGAGCGGCCAACTAAGCATTGAATGAGTGAAAGGTAAGGCTGAGTGGAGAATTTAGGGAGTGTAATTAGCTCCATTATAGGAAAATGAATAATAGTTTATACGAGAGAAGCAACCAAACAAAGAAAAATTTATTAGAGGCATCACTTATTGATGATATTGGGAGACTATGGTAAAGTATGTTGAGGATAAAGTTGTAGAGTAGAACCATTGAGGTTTCTATTGCTTGCCCTTGCTCTTGACGGTAGTGCCAAGGTTGTACTTGTATAAGGAAGTGCATTCTTTGACTCCCTGTATATTCTTCTTGACCAAGGGTAGGACATTACTTGCATTTCTCAAAAAAGTTATGCATTGTGCATTTCCTTCTTCTGCGATCGCAAGTTATGTTCTTGTTTACCTACCTTGACTGGCATCACCTGATAGATGGAAGATCACGAGTATAGATATATATTGTAACGCCCTCCATTTTTAAGAATTTATAAGTATTTTTGAACTATTCGATAAAATGCCCGAATAAATTTTTCTCGAAATGTTATTAATTAAATAAGGGTAGGAGAATGTATCGTATATTATGAAAATAAAAATGGATTGAGTTAGGATTTCCGGGGGAGAGAAAATCGAGTAGTAGATAACATTGTGAAACCGGGGGCAAAATCGTCATTTCTCTTAAAATTTTATATAACCCTTCCCACAATCTCTTCCTCTTGCACGTGCCCTCTCTCCTCAACTCTTTTCTAGCCAAACCTTGTTCCTCCTTCCAAATTAAAACAACAAGCTCCAAAAACATTAAACCAAGCTTGGAACCATCATGAATTGTTGTTTGGGAGGTGTTGGATCAAGTGAAAGACTTTACTTGGTGAGTTCTTTTTGACCTAAGTCTTCAAATCCCGTTTTTGATTATGTATGTATTTTCCAAAGCGATTTGTCATTCGTTTTGAGTTAGAATTTAGTGCATAAGGGCTTTGATGAAAGGTATGGATGTGTAGTATCCATTAGCATTGAATTCTAAGGTT
>CANYCX010808137.1:0-10585 GCA_948193385.1 Breynia disticha f. nivosa
GGTTGAGAGATTACATATATATATATATATATATATATATATATATATATATATATATATATATATCTATGTATGGATGTCTGTATATACAATAATAGACTAAAGTGAACATAGATTGTTATATAGAAGAAACCAAAGAAGCAATAACATATGATAAATAGATGTGAAGATATAGACATTTTAAAGTAAACATAAATTGTTATCCCAAAAAAATAGAAGTAATGATATATGATATATAGTTACAAATCATATAATTAAATAGTTAAGAATTAAATAAAAATCTATAATTAAAGTTTTCTAAAGAATACTATGATAGGAAAGAAATTACAATGGAAACAGAGAACGAGATAGAAAAAGAATATTTTCATTTATTTACTAGTACGTTTAAATTGTAGTCATTTACACTATATACAAATAAAAGTTACAGAATGGTAAACTTGTAGACCAAACACATAGATAATGCACTACAAAAATCGAACAATGAAAAAAAATAGATACAATATGAACAGAAGAATTAACTTATGTGGAATTAGCGTAACAAAGATGAATTTTAAGGACAAAACTCTTTAAGGGTGAAGGTTTGTAACATTCCCATCCTAAAAATCCTATAATTAATAAAATAATTAATATAACTAAGAATCAACTAGATAAATCAAAGAATATGTGAGGTTAATTATGAGTTAATTACGAGACAGAAAACATGAAGTACATGGTGGCAGACTACACACAGTGGACTACACGTGGTAGCCAATACATGCAGAGACAACTCCCTAAAGTATATAGTGACCACGTGTAGTTGATGAAAGTTGGCACAATTTTGGGGCAGATTGGGATTTGAAGCTGAGGTTTTTAATTAAGGGATTCGAAAGAGGAAAGCTAAAAAAAGAAGAAAACATAGATAACAGATTGAAAGTAGATGAGAGCAAGAGAATAGAGAGAGATTAAGAGAGAGAGTAAAGAGTTAAAGAGGAAGACAAGAGAAATTTAGAGAAAATGAGAGAGATTTAGTATAGAATTGAGCTGGGGAATCAATTTCTATAATCGACACAGAAATCCACATATGAAACGACAAGATATTAATATAGGGTTATGAATACGAATATAGATTTTGTCTGATTGATTTTTTAGACAATCTTTTATGTGGTTATATAGGACGTTAGTAGAGTTAGTAGGACCAAGAACAGAGTCCAGAGGAACATCAAGTATAATGTATATTCAGGTGAGTAATCCAAACTCACTTTTATTTATAGCTATATGTGTGATCACGTAAAGAAAAGATAATTAAAGAATATGCCATGTTGATTGTGTGCGATATTGATTATATGTGAACTGCTAGAATTGCTAAAGTGTGGAAATTGTTGATGTGGTGTGTAGGGGTTGCACATATGCCACGATGCCAATAGTCAAAGTGTTTTGTGTGATGATTGATATTTCTGATTGATTGTTTGAGATTGAATGATGCATTTACATTAATCACATAAAAGATAAATGTACTTGGACAAATGAAAATGGAAGTATATGCATATGGATGAATAAAATGTTGTGATAGGAAAAGTATTATTATATGTGTGATTCTAATAAAAGATCAAAAGAAATACAGTTACAATAAATATGAAAATAAATAATGATTATACGTTTAAAAGAAACACAAATTACAAGATATTATTAAAGAAGTACATGATCCTTCATGACTTTGTTACATACACAGAATACAGATTTATTTACACTTATAAGTAATCAAATACCTAGCGAATACGATCAATAGTTTTGCATACAATTTCATACAAATGTACGAGCAATCATAAAATGATTATTATCAATTACTTATCACATGATATTGATATGCGATACCAGATCATTGTTGATATGAGATTGGTGTTGATATGTGATCGGTGGTGAAATGATTGGTGGTTATTATATGATCGATCATACAATAGAGGAAGTATATTATTGTAGAGGAAGTACATTATTATAGAGAAAGTATATACAGAGACACAGTGTTAATCATTACATATTGCATGATTAAAAAGAATACTTTATACAAGTACGAATCTACATGATTACAACATATACAAAATCAACGAATATGAATTATATGTATAGGAATCAAGATAAATATACAGAATATATGGAATATGTATTATTACAAATATAGTGAATTAAATATGTAATGTTCAAGTATACAAATACAAGGAAAATTATTGTATGGGATACAAGTGTAAATAGAATAAAGGAAAAATTAGAAGCAAATATGAAATAGATTAATTTAATTATATTGATTACTCCCTCAGTTTGAAATTCATAAAGGTTCGTTTATGTATATTTTGTTTTAGGCATAAAGAAAATAGATAGAATGATAGGTTGGATAGTTGAGCTCCAGATCTTCTCTCTCTTATCTTGGATGGTATTAGAAATAGGAGCATGTGCATATTATATTTATATCCTCATGGATGTTTATATGATGAATGAATCTATGATAATGTGATAGTATGTTTATATGATTCGTTTATTAAATTTATAAATAAATTAATTAGGTTTGATTCATAAACAATATTTATATACAGATGGTTGACAATTAACAGATTGATTACATATATTATTAGTGCCTTTTAAGGACTAGTTTATTATGAAAGTTATACTGATTAGAATGGATTGAGTACTCACATAGTTTGTTTTTCGAGATGTGTTACCATTCTATAGTATTATTTTGATAATTAGATTATCCTTACAGGTTGTGAATTGTAATACAGTTAGCATATTACATGTACACAAAAATTAGACTCGCAAACACGGGGCCATGCCCCATTGGTCGTGTTGCACTAGTATAAATTGTATTTGAGGCTACATGTATTAAATAAGTTAATATGAAATAATTGTAAAAGAAAAGATTTTAAAGATATACAGTTAATACTAGCCAATTAAAATTCTAATTACATGATTAATAGGGTAATTAGTTTAAGATATTTCATTTTTCTTTAAATTGAGTGCGTAGGATGCGTCCTTTTTGCTCCTAGTTTTGATCGCAAAGGTATTGATAAACTCCTTTTTCAATTGGATAAAACATGAGACATAACCTTCTTTTAGGGCATATAACTAGTTGTGCCCAATATTTTTTAATTTCACTGAGAATGCACCACACATGATTGCATCTTTTGTTGGGTCTTAGTATGGCTTAATATCAGGTTAGCAAAACAAGATTCTTTTCAAAATAACACGAAAAATATCCATAGAAAAATAATTCCCAAAATCCATACACGTTATGTGTTAACAAAATTGACTAGTTTAGGGTTTTATACCTTAAAACATGATGCAGAAACATTTCGAGGTGAATTAATTAAGTAACTACTGTATAGGAACCAACCTATACAACCTTCAAATCACCAAACTTGTGTCACAAAGGAGCTACTTGTATGTGACCTCCCTCTATGCTCACACACACGACTTGGGGCAGGCAAGTTTTGGCCAAGAAGCATAAAAAACTAGAAGAGTTTATCTTCTTTATATAGAGCTTGCCCATGAGGAAAAAGAGGAGAGATAAAATCCTAACTCTTATCTTTATCCTATCTTATCCTTATCTTGTTAAAATTTGAATTCAATTAGAACTCAAGTTTAATTTCAAACTTAAATTCAACTTCTAATCTTAATCAACTTAGGATAAGTAGAAGATAATGTTGAATCATACTTTTTGGATAAAACATGTCCTAAACATGATCTACATCATCAATATGTCCTAGTTCTTTTTATTCTTTTTTCCTTATGATTAGTTAATTATAAACATAATTAACAACTAATTAAAACATGGAAGTGTACCCCATATTTAATTGGGCCTACACTTTTTTCAATTAACATATTTTGAAGCCTCATATATTTATCCCTAAAATGGCCCAAACCATGTAAGACTTGCACATGAGAACTACTTATGACTCCAAACTATGTAGTTGTTCTCATTAGCCGATCTAAACCAAATACCATGTCCTAAACTTGTATATATAGTTTTTGACTGACATTCCATGTCCTTGTATTTTGTAGGATCAAACCCACTAAGTCATAAAGAGCATGTTAGTTTTAATTCATCTACTATTTCCATAGTAGTGATTGACTAGGGATGTTTAGAATGAAATCTCTCGCTTTAAGGTCCTACAAGCATATGCATCACATATGTCAAACTAAGGAACGAGATATTCAATCATGGAACCATATTCTTTCTTTGCACACAAATATAATAGAAAAATAGAATTAAATGTTCTAACTTCTGAATGTAATTAACAGATAATGCTTAGGACTAAGGCTTACTATAACATTCTGGATGTTTTTCGTCGTAAAATGACGATAAATATGTGTTTTAATGTTAATATATAAAGATATACGAAAGGTTGATCGAAGGTTGACACGAAATGATTGAGGAAAATTGGAAAATTTGGAATTTTAGGAGAACGCGCCGTGGGCAGTAGAGTACGTGGGGTCGTTGCCACAACACGTACTTCACCGCCACCCCGCGTAGTGTGTTGTCGCCCTGAAAAAAATATAAGTTTCGACGATTAAGCGGTTAACTTTATTTCTACAGTTCCAAACCAGATTTCTTTCAAAGGAAAACCCATCAGAGTAGTAGAGAAGACTGAGAATTAATCCAAGGAAGTGAGTTTTGAAGGAGAGAAGTTGATTCTTGTAAGAAAATCAATAAGGTAAGATGGTTGATAGTTGGTTGATATTAAGTTGATGGCTTGATTTTTGCTGGATATATAGTTAGTTTAGGCTGAATTCTTTACTGGAATTGTTGCATATAAATGTTGAGATTGATGGTTTATATGTGAGGAAAGGTTAGGATGAGTTTTGTGTGGGAAATTGATGGAAGAAAGGCATAAGACAAAGGTTTTTGTTAAGTTGACAATTGGTTTACAATGAAATGAAATTATGTTAAATGCTATGTAATGAATGGAAATGTTGCTGGAAATGGATATGAATAAGTGTAGAAAGTTATCATAAATGATTTGGAGATGAAATTAAGAAAGATGGACTTAAAGAGGAATTGTTGGAAAAGTTGTCATATAGTTAACTTAAGGTTTAAAATGAGATGTTTTAATGATTATAAAGTTAGAATCAATATTTGAATTGGTTAGTAATGCATTATATATGATTGATTTTGTACAGAAGGATATGTACGACGACTGGGAGGCTGTTGAGCCAGTGTTGATTATTGTTTTGCTTGTTTTCAAGGTAATTGTTCTTACGCTTACTAAATTGGATCGTAATTTATTCGGAATTACGTTGATTAAGCAAAGTAAAAATTGGTGCCTATAATGAAATGTTGATTTGTTAGACGACTTATAGTGAACCTGAGATGTTTGGTTAATGATTGTATTGACATGTTTCGATTGATAGACGATTATACCTGTGTGGTATGTTTTGATCGAGCTTGATGTGTTATCTTTGTTTACCTACGTGGTATTGTCTGATTTGCTCTGTGTGAGCTGAGATAAATGTTTTGCTATGTGTTCTGCTGTGTACTATGTTATATACTAAGCTGTGTGCGAAATGAACGTCATCCAATGCTGTGTGCGATTACGAATGATATTCACGTTGATTACATTCATACATTTACATATCTGTATGACACAAGCCTGTGTGGCAAAAGAAAAAAGGATTACTGTGTGTTTTCCTGGACTGCTGTGTGCGATAGTCCATATTTACGAGTTTTGTTCAGAGCTGTGTGCTCAGGATATATGCCTTACCTCTGTTGTGTGCGATAGAGGAAAGTTCCACTACTGTGTGCGATAGTGGATAATACCCGGGTCATTCTGTGTGAAATTGCATTTCATTGCACTTCATACATCATATTCATATATGTATGATTGAGTATTGTTACTAATGAACCTGTGTGGTTCGTATTCTGCTGTGTGCGATATTGAATGAAAGATATTGATCTGTGTGATCGTATTTTGTTGTGTGCTAGATTATAATTGATAGTTGTGTGCTGAATTTGAGATCTGTGTGATACTGTTTTGTCTGGCATTCGGGGATGCCGAGGGACAAGATAAATACGCACGTCCTCGTGCTATTATATACTTTCCCCCGCACATCATTTACGTTAAAGCTAAGAATACTTACTGAGTATTGTTTATACTCACCCCGCTGTTGTTTTTAATTATTGTGCAGATCGTAGGTAGCTGCATATCACTAGACCACAGAGTTGATCGGTATCTTCCAGAGCTTACATCAGAGGTCGAGCTCCAGTTGTCATTTTTGTTATTTTGGATTTGTACATATTGTACATTTGTATATACACGCATGTTTTCATTTTGAATGTTTTCAAACTTATTTGCTTCTGCTAGTGTTTTGTTTTACGAATGAAAATAGATTTGGGCTGGAATTTATAAAATAGCGTGTATATGTCTTTTATATTCTCTCTCTCCTCTGATTTTAGATTTGATTTTATATCATTTCTATAAATTATATGGTTTATCAGGAAAATTGGTTTATAAAAATGAGTTCCACACTTACACCAACATCTTTCCACCTGTGTAGGAGCATGATTGACTCATAGTTTTCTACATGCTTTTGTAGGCTTTTTCTCTGATGACAGTGGTAAGTTGTGGCATCTTAAACTTTCACTGGAGGGGCTTCTCAATGATTTCATGAGTGAAAGGATTAACTCCTTCATGTCATGCCTCTTTAACATCTATCGACTTTTATGCTTTAATACCTTCTCAGCTATATTTTGTATATCCAAATCCATCACCCGTGATCATTGAGTAGTCTTCAACCTCTGCCATCTTAGTTGGGGCCAAAGAACCTCTCTGTATGTGTTCTCTACAGGCTTATGGTAATGTCCCATTTCTCTGCAAGAATCGAGCCTTTCTTCATACCTTATACGGATCTTATGAATTTCATTATGAAACTTTAAGTAAGGCTAAGGTTATTGAGGTTCATAAGTTGGGTGTTGAAGCACACAATTATAAGGTTGACCCTCCTCTATTTCTCATTTACATGTCTTATCAAATCAAGTGTTGGCAAGGTGAGTAAAAGGTTTGTTAAGGGACACCTCTCTTTCAATGTTTCTATGAGGCAATCCAACATCTTCTTCATCTCCTCATGCTCCTTCTCCCAAGGCATCATGCTCCTCTAAAGGAGCTGAGCATGAGTCTCAAAGATTCTCGAATCAAAACGAAAAGAATAAGTAACTTTTCAATCCGTATCAACCCAAAAATTTCATATGGTACTATTATGGTTCTAATTGGCATATATATATATATATATGTGTGTGTGTGTGTGTGTGTGTGTGCGCGCGCGCGCGCGCGTGCGTGTGTAAAAAAGTTATTGCAAAAGATATTCTAAATAATATTCTCTTATATAAAAATATATACTAATATAAATGATATTAAATTTTATTTTAGTGGAAAAAATATTTTAAAAAAAGTTTGAAAGAAGATCCATTCTATCTCATTTCTTCAAACCAAAAGACCTGAAGAACTAACCAAAATTGACTTGAAATGTTGAAGATCCAAATTAAAACAATCTAAATTTTGAGTCTATAGTTCTTATGTTAAAACCAGAGGAAATGTTTACATAAATTTTTCGATCAATAATTAAAATTTATTTTTAACATATTTGGAAATTAATTATGAATCTCCATGTATATCTCATCCCAAATTTTTGGTACTAATGGGTCGAGGTTTCAGATATTCTAAGTCTAACACACATCATTCATATGTACTAAATTTCTTTAGCATTTTCAAATAATTCGTTTTAAAATAAAATTATATTGACTTCTGTAAATATAATATCAATGTTCACAAAATAACAACATAGAATAATGACAATCTTTTTTTTAATTCAAAACATAAACATCGATTTAAAAGTTTATTATGCCTGAAATAATACACCTTTTCTATTTTTCAACAATTGAACCTGTAAAACATCAACAATGAAAATATCAGTATTTATTCGAGATATATTAAAAAATGAATAATATTCATTTTTTTTTTAAATTAAAATTACGCTTACTCGATTAGAAATATAAATTTTGTATGTTTTACATTGTGAATTGAGAAATATTGAACACGATAAGTGGTGCAATAGTAAAACTAATTACCAATGCAATACTTTCTTAATTTAATATGAGGAACAAAATAATTAATTAATTTATAAAGTATTATTCTATTTAAATATGATTAAGAACTTAAATTATAATTACATATGTGTTTTATAAATCTATAGATATCCTATTTAAAAAAATTATAACCCAAATATTAATTACCATGAACTGATCAAAGAAAAGTTCATATGCTCATCTTATTACAAATTTTAAGTAATTATTTGAAATTATAATGATAAACAATTAGTGTAATTTGAATTTAATTCAAAATTTATTGAATATTTTTTCATTAAATTAAAATTAATTACATTCACACATTGTTATAGATTTGAAGCATAATTAAAAATATTATATACTTATTTCATGTATTATTAAAAATACCAAATATATATAGAAATTGTTTTTGGTTATTCGATTCGAAACGGTTTAGCACAATTTTTTATATGATTTTCTCTAATATCCAAATCATCCTATATAATTTTTGGAACGGATTTGTATGGGAAAATTCAGAATCAATAGTTCTTATTTCAGTTTGAAACTATTCAGGTCAATTTTTCAGCTCAGTTCAGGAATTTCTAAGATATGCGCTCAACCCTATAGTTAATAGGTTTATGTGACGCTTAAATTCAAGTTTTATTTAATTAATATGTTTCCAAAATCCATAAAATTTTTCGACAAATAAAAACATTTGATGATTAATATGAAAAATCTAGCCTGCACATATGCAGAAATACAAAAGTGTAAAATTAAAATAAATGGATAAAGTAGAAATTCTATAACTACAAAGGAGTTTACAAAACTATGAAAACATTTTTTGGTGAATGCCTTTGTCATCGCACCTTTACCTAAGTATGGAATCCTCTGTCAACCTGCGACAACACCAACAACCACAATAAAATAGGTGAGTATAAAACTCAGTAAGTGGATACCTCCTAGGTCACTTACCTGTCCATATAAAGTCTAATACACTCGTTCATTGAATTACACACGTTCAATTCCTTAATCTAATCTCACACTTCTTTCCAAACGTCTTAGGGAAATATCCAGTCTACTTACTCGGTTTATCCTTTAGATTCTCCTACCACTTGCCCTGGCCCCGTGGCCCTTCTCAATACCTACTTATGTAGAACTTTATATTGTTATATCTAATTACATTAGTACCTACGACCCTAATGTCTCCTACTCGTGGCAAGATCCATCTACTCGACGCACTATAGTATCTTTAATCTACACCTTTTCTTTGCCTTCCTTATGTATGTATCTTTGGTTACAGGTGTACTTTAGTAGTCGATACTGTCAGATAATTAAGCCTTTTTATTAAGTTTCTCTCATACTCATGACTCGGTCATTCGAGTTTGTTATCTCACTTCATTCATTATATTAGGTGGTAGCATTACACATTTTACATCTCTAATTCTTGCATGTCTAATTCTTGCATCTTAATTTCATTATTGTTTCCATTCACTATTCCTAAATTGCTAACTATCTCCATTGGCTAAACTCGCATTGTTCATTCGTCTTTATTCGTTGTTAGCTATTTAAAATTTACGTCATATTACTAATGAAATGTTTTACCTTTTTCCTAAATACTACGATACGTTATTTGGGATGTTTGATCCGAGCTTCAGGTGTGTTATTTGGATCACAATTGTTTACTTTTAGGCCCCTAACTCGACTCGAATTATGTACGAACTCTAGAATGTGTTAGGGTAAGGTTTTCTAAGTCAAGCACACTTCTGGGCAAGAATAACGTAGGTTAGATTAGGACTAACGTACGTTATTCTTGTAGCCATTTTTTCAGAAATCCCAGCCAAGAATAACATGGGTTAATTCTACAATTAACGTACGTTAGATGCATGTAACGTAGGTTATTTCAAGGATAACATACGTTACTCAGCCTCAGAACACTTACATTACACATTTTGAGTCACACTAAACACTTAACCAATTTTCATCTCAACTAACATCAACCAAGTATGTTTTATGCCATATAATTCACACACCTAACTTCCTACATGCACACAAAGATAACGCACAACAAACATAATACCATTATCACAATTCATCCCCATTGTGAAACCCATTTTCGCTAAGTTCATTTTTCCATAAATCTGATTTTTCGCAACCATTTTTTTTTCTTTTAAAAGAGCTTTCGTAATTACATGAAGAAGAGAAATGTAATCATATATATAAATACAAAATCGTAGCATATGCATTATACAAAACCAAATCCAATACATTTAAATACGAGTGCGCGGAGCAATGGTTTTTGGTTTCAAAAGATGCACATGTCAAGCCTATACTATCATGTACGAGGCTATACAAAATACAAAATGTGTAGATTCCAAAAGAATGTCGGCCGACCTAACTGCCTCGTATCACACGCGTAAGCTCCGCTGCCAAAAGAGAGATCCCAGCTACTTCTAATTATCTGCACATATTTAACAGCGAAATAGAAGGTGAGTATTAACGAATACTCAGCAAGTGACCCTT
>CANYCX010808234.1:0-11520 GCA_948193385.1 Breynia disticha f. nivosa
TGCAAACGGGCCTTGTCGGTCGGGAGTATAGGTTATAACATTATGGATCCATATATGATTTTGCACATAAAGTGCTATCATTTTGCACACCAAGTGCCATAAATTTGCACACCAAGTGCCTATAGTTGGCACGCTCATACATGCTTACATTGTTTTTCAGCTTTTCCCCTTGTGCCCGGTGAAGAATGTTTTATATACTACCCGAATTTTGTGTTCACAAAGAACCATAACCACTCCCTCTTTCTTATTTACTCACTAAGAATCACACTCAATTTATTTACTCTCTAAGAGTTTCCAAATACATGTATGTAAAGTGTGTACTTATGCAACCAACCATGCATTTACAATTTGTTCCTAGTATGCTTTAAAAACAAATGTTGAGTACAATATCAATTCATCTCAACTTAATCAACAATCCATCAAGCATAGTTAATACACACATATATAAGCACATTGTCCTTCATCAAATTCATTTTCAACCTCATACACCAATACAACCACATACCATTATCCAACACATACACGGAATCATCACATTTTAGAATTCAAAACATTTCACAAATCACATCAATCAACCATTCCACAAGCCATACATCACAAGAATTTCCACATAACAATATCATCATTCATACTCAATTTACACCTATCATTCTGGTTTTATAACAATTCCAACATCAAATCAATCTATCAACAATACCAAACAATTATTCACAACATACATAAAAACAAGGATGGTTGTATTCGTGCTACTTACCTGTCAAACTCGTTTACTGTCCCGTCTGGGAACCATCTTCGCCCTGATTAGGTCCTCCTAATCACAATTAAAGACTATATTAATTACTTTTATGCAAACAAGTTTACTAAACGATAATTGAATGATGATGTTACATTTACATGTATGCATTATTATCTTTCACCATCATTTCTCTTCCTTCATTAACTTTCCTCACCTACCCTTCATTAAATTTCATTCTTCTTTTATTACTAACCAACTCCAAATCACTTAATAAACTCGTGAAAGCATAATTCTACGATTCTTACTTTCCATTACACAATCTAAACCCGATTTCTTATGATTCCCTTTCAAAAGTCCTAAACAATTTTCCTTATTCTTAAATTACTCATACATCATTAAGGACCCAATTAAATGGGCCATCAAATTCACCTTACTAGAGCCCGAAGAAGTTAACCCTAACAACGATACTTTAAACTAAACCTAGGGTTTAAAAACCCAGTCTCGTCACTTTTATCTTACCAACTACAAACACCAATTTCAAGTACCCTATCCTTGAATTACACCAAAAATGAGTACTAAGGGTTACTACACATCTTAAGCTTTCCAACAAGCCATATTTCACTCAAATCAGAGCTAAAATGAATGAAATATTTCGTCAAAAAGTCGGGACATGCATGAAAACTTGATTTATGAAATTCAAGTCAAAGAAACTCACCAAATTAAGCTAACAATTGGATTCTACAAGTCCCAAACACTGAGATTTGTCAAGGTTCAAGATTAGCTAGGGTTTTTGAACTTATATATAGTTTTGGGTTGGAAGATTTTACCCTCGGCACTACAAACTTATCTTCCTTTCAATTTTCTCTCTCCCGATTGAACTAACCTCAAGAAATTTTTAATCTACAAAACGTCCGACAGTCCCCACTAATTATTAATTAAAATATCCTTGCGAAAAAATTATTTATACTTTTATTAAATATTCTATTAAATTTTAAAACTTAACGTAAAATGGAGGGCGTTACAGATCAACCTTTATATGTTGATGTTTAAACATTTATTAATCATAATTTACAATGAAAGATTCCTGGAATATTAAAATTCTCCCCTACTTAGAAAGTTTTGTCCCCGAAATTTCAAATCAAGGAACTCTAAAGTACAACCAAATTGTAACATTCAATATCAAAGTCTGGAATCAGAATGTACCTCAATGAACTGTCGTACAATCAGGAAACAAATATGGATACTCACGTCTCATATCTGACTTGACCTCTTAAGTCGCTTCTTTTGGTGAATGAAAACTCCACTTCACCAAAACCATCGAAATCTCTCGATTCCTCAACTGTCTCACCTGTCTGTCTAATATCTCAACAGACTACTCTTCGTATCTCGGCTCTTCAAAAATCTCCAACTCTGGAGTACTCAACACGTGGCTAGGATCTGATTGGTACCGTCTCAACATAGAAACATTAAATACATCGTATAATTGGGACAACTCTGCTGATAACCTTAGTCTGTAAGCTAATGGTCCCACTCTCTCTATAATCTCGTACGGTCCGATATACCTAGGACTCAACTTCCCACGTCTGCCAAATCGAATCACACCTCTATACGGTGAAACTCGTAAGAAAACTCGCTCGCGGACCTCATACTCTATCTCACGATGATGTCGGTCGTAGTAGCTCCTCTGACGATCTTGAGCTACTTACATACATCGTTTCACAACGTTCACTTCATCCAGGGTTTGTTGAACTAACTCTAGTCCCTTAATCTATTGCAAACCCTCAACATCCCAGTAAACTGGAGTCCTGCACCGTCTCCCATATAAAGCCCGTATGGTGCCATCCTAATATTATAATGATAACTATTATTGTACGCAAACACAACGAAAGTTAAGTGATCGTCCCAACTACCATCAAACTCTAGAATACATGCTCGCAACATATCATCCACTGTGTGAATCGTCCTCTTTGACTTATCATAAGTCTACGGATGGAAAGTCGTACTAAACCTCAACCGAGTACCCATCGCATCCTGAAGACTCTTCCAGAATCACGATCAGACACAATAGAGATAAGAACACCACGTAATTTGACAATCTCAGGATTACACAACCCAGCAAGTCTATCCAACATATCATCCTGTTGAATAGCTAAAAAGTGAGCTGATTTCGTAAGTCTATCAATAATAACCCATATACCATCATGACGTCGTAACGTCCTAGGTAAACCGATAATAAAATCCATGATGATCTTCTCCCATTTCCACTTTGAAATCTCAAGTGGTCTTGGTTTTCCTACTGTAGCCTGATGTTCTGATTTAATCTACTGACATTGGAGACAACTCGCAACAAACTCAACTATCTTTCGCTTCATATGTTCTGCTTTAATCTACTGACATTTTCGTACTACCAGGATGAACTGATAAAGGAGAAGAACGAGCCTCTGTCATTAGCTCGCTCTTCAACTCTGTAATATCTAGAACACGTAATCTATCCCGATAATACAATACACCATTTGTAACATTCTGGGAATTTTTAATCGTAAATTATGATAAATAAGTGTTTAAACATCAATATATAAAGGTCGATCAAAGATTGATATAAGGTTGACATGAAATTAACGAAGAAAATTAGAGAAATTATGAAATTGGGAAGTATGTGCAGTGGACAGCAAACTACGCGTAATCAGCATGAGTACACGTAGTTCACACGCCACCACGCATGAATCCTGGTTTGGATGAAAAAAAATATAAGTTACGAAACATCGAGAACGGAAGAAACTTATCTTTGCATAACTTTCTTCTCAGAGCAAAAGGAAGGAGAAAAGAGCAGGGGGAAGTGAAATTGAAGTAAGGGAAGTGATTTTGCTGATTTCTTTTGAAATCTTTCATCCTAATGCTTAAGGTAAGAATGGCTAAGGTTGATTTTAGGTTGATGGTTGATATTTGCTAGAAATATTTGTGATCAAGTGTAGGAAGTTGAATGATTCCTTGTGAATGATTTAGAGATGGAAATCATGGAATTGATGGAATTGACACTAGCTTGTGTGGTAAGCGTGTGTGGCATCTATAATGATTATTCCTGTGTGGATCAATAGACTGAGCTGTGTGCGGTCTGAAATCTCGCCTGTGTGGTACAAAGATAGTATTTGAGGACTGACCTATATGCGGTCCAGATGCCCAGGTCATCCTATGTGGATTTTAATTAGCAGTGATATTTCATTGCATAGAATTGCATTTATGTCATATTTTGAGATCTGTGTGATCTAGTTTGGCTGTGTGCCTATTTATATGTATAAATTCCTGTGTGGACAATAGTTTATGATCTATTGATATTGCTGTGTGCAATATAGTTGTTCTGTGTGAACTTATGCTACTAATAGTATCCTATGTGGAATGTTGAGCTGTGTGCTATTTTCTATCTGTGTGAATTGTTTGTTTGGCATATGGGGATGCCTAAGGACAAGATAGATAGGCACGTCATCGTACTGATTTATGCTTTCCCCTGCAGATCATTTAAGTTATAAAAGCTAAGAATACTTACTAGGTATAGTTTATACTCACCCCGTTTATTGTTTAAATGATTGTACAGATTGTAGGTAGCTATAGTAGCTGCACAACAAAGGTGATCAGTGTGTCCACAGCTTAAGTCAGAGGTCGAGCTCCAGAGTTCATTTTTTATATTTTGCTTTGTACATATTGTACATTTCTGTATATACACGCTACTCTTAGTTTGAAATGTTTTCAAACTTATTTTTCTTACGCTGGTATTATGTATTCAAATTTAACAGTTTGGGCCGAGATTTTATAATACAGCTGTATATATATCTTTTATTTTCTCTCACTCCTCTGTTTTTAGATTTGATTTCGTATCATTTCTTTAAATTATTATGTTTATCAGGGAAATCAGGTTTTAAAAATGATCTTCACACCATTATCATCAAGTACGTGTAAAGTAGGTACCTTTCCTCGTTCAACTTTCTTCTTAATCTGCATAAAGTGATCCTCTTCTTTCTGATGCTCAGCAAGCACATCTCGCATCTGAGGTCGAACGCTAATGTTAGCTAACATCTAATCCTTAATCAAATCCAACTGCACTCTCGTAAAGCAAACAATGACTATTCTCTGTAAGTCACTAAATCATCATCCCCTTTTTCTTTCCTGCTCAAGGCATCAGCTACAACATTCGCCTTTCCAGGATGATACTCAATCGTGCAGTCGTAATCTTTCAATAATTCAATCCACCGCCTCTGTTGAAGATTCAACTCTCGTTGTGTCATAACATATTTTAGACTCTTATGATCAGTAAATATCTAAAAAAATTCACCATATAAGTAATATTGCCAAACCTTCAAAGCATGAATGATCACTGCTAACTCCAGATCGTGTGTCGGGTAGTTAGTCTTGTGCTGTCGTAACTGTCGTGAAGTATATGCAATAGCTCTACTGTGCTGCATCAATACTCCACCTAACCCTGCTCCAGAAGCATCTCTATAAACAACAAAACCACCTCTCTGACTATGTAACATCAGAACTAGAGCTTCAACTAACCTCTTCTTTAGTTCCTGAAAACTCGCTTAATAGTTGTCATTCCAGAGAAATGGAACATTCTTCCTCAACAATGATGTCATAGGTCTAGCTATCCTAAAAAAAATCCTCAATAAAACAATGATAATAATATGCCAGACCCAGAAAACTACGTATGTACCTTTGATATGTTTCTTGGAACTTGCCATTCTTACACTGCTTTTATCGTAGTAGGATCTCGTTTCACTCCCTCTACTGAAACCACATGTCCTAGAAATATAACTTCAGACATGCATAAATTGCATTTGCTAAACTTAGCATACAGCTCTTTTTTCTTTTAGTACATCTAGCACAATCCTTAAATGTCGTCTGTGCTCCTTCATATCTCTCGAATACACCAGAACATCATCAATAAACACAACCACAGAATGATCTAAATAAGGCTAAAATTCCTTCTTCATTAGTGCCATAAATACATCTAGTGCATTTGTCAACCCTAATGGCATAACAATGAACTTGAAATGCTCGTATCGAGTCCTGAAAGCTGTCTTCTCAATCGAGCTATCCTCCACTCTCAGCTGCCAATAACCTGATTTCATATCAATTTTGGAAAACAAGGTAGCTCCCCGCATCTAATCAATCAAATCATCTATCCGAGGAGACATATACTTATTCTTCACTGTCACTTTATTTAGGTGACGATATTTGATACATAATCGCATACTACTGTCCTTCTTCCGTACAAACAAAACTGGTGCTCCCTAAGGTGATAAGCTAGGTCGTATGAAACCTTTCTTTAGCAACTTCTCTAGCTATCGTTTCAACTGCTATAACTCAACAGTTGTCATCCCATAAGGTGCAATAGAAACTGGTGCTGCTCCCGACATAGTCTCTATACTGAAATCAGCCTCTCGTTGTGGTGGTAACCCAGTACTCGTTAGGAAATACCTCAGCATACTCAAAAACAATCTCTACATCTCGTACCTCTAATGTGGGTTGATTTAGATCAACTACTGAAGCAAGATAGGCATTACAACCCTCTCGTATCAACCTCGTAGCAATCACCACTGAAATCAGGTAAGAAGGAATAATCTTCCTTTCGCCTACTAATAATACACGTCTGTCAACATCAACCTCAATCACCACTTCCTTTGAATAGCAGTCGAATCTGCTAAATACGTTGACTCGCCAATAGGTGGCTCACAATGTCGTAAAATATATCTAACTAATACAAGACCACCAGCAGGCATCAATACAGAAACAGTATAACCTAGACGCTCTATACTACCTCCAATATGGTCTACCACTGACTCACTCATAAAAGAGCACGTAGAACCTGGATCAATCAGTATTAAAGTAGTATATGTAAAGATAGAAATAATACCTGTAATCGCATCTGGATCCTCTACTGCCTTATCTCTAGTCATAGAAAAAAGCTCGGGCTTGTGGTTCTAACCCTGCTGGAGCTGCTGCCCTGCCAGATTCACTAGCTCCACCTATACCAACTGCTCCACCTCTGGAGGCCTCTCCTCCCTGGAAGTAGAACTAGAACCTCTTCCACCTCTACCTCTACCTGTACCAGTCAAAACTGTAGCTCTAACCTCACCAACACTACTCTGCCTCAAAACATCAACTCTCGGTACACCCTACCTCTGTGCACAATCTCTGGCAAAATGACAAAGCTACTAGATATTATAACAAACTAACCTCGTATGTCCGTCGAAATAGGTACCTATACCTCTTCTTGGATAAGTAGGAGGATTGGTGGAATAGTTCCTCCTACCTCCTACTCTGCCTCTAAATTGTCTAGAACTCCCACATGTAGCTCTAAAACATTGTGTATCAGATCTCTGACCTCTAGTCTCTAACCTCTGACGTCCTCCAGTCGAACTAGACCAAGAAATACTCTGTATCTTTCTTTCTTTCTTGTTTTCTTTATGATCACCCTCTGCCTCTAACTCCTCAACTCTGATGGCTGCCTCAATCAGTACCTCATACAGGTTACAATGCAATCCTGTTGCATATGACATACCTCAAACCTCTCTCAAATCTATCTCTCATCTTCTAATTAGTATCTACATCCTCTGGAGCATATTGAGATAGTCTGGTAAACTCAGCCTCGTACTCAACAACAGTCCTCTCCCATTGCTTTAACTCTAGAAACTCAATCTTTTTTCTTCGTCTGGTATAGAGGAGGGGTATACTTCTCAGCAAAATTTCGTAAGAAATCATCCTAAGTCAATGTCAAAGGATCATTCTGGCTATTTGGGACTAACTCCCACAAATTCTAGGCAGCTTTCTCTAGCAGAGATGTAGTATAACTCAATTTTTGCTCTGGGGTACACCTTATACGTGTAACAATATGCTCTGTCTGTCTCAACCAATCATCTTCCCCTAAAGGATCGGTAGTGCCTTCAAATATTTTTGCCCTCTACTTTCTAACATTAGCAAAATTCTTATTAATATTAAGATTCTCACTACCAGAAGCTCTAGTTTGATCCCACATTATTTTCGGCATCATCTCCTAGAATGGATCATATGAAGGATCGTATGGACTTATAGGCACAGAAGGTTGTGTTGCAAGCTGTGCAGGCTGCTCAGGAGGTAATGGGCTTACCCATTTCCCTCTACTGACTCTCTTGACTCAGCTGTACTATGATCATATGACGCATTGTCAAGTGGCTCCATCTGTTTTCAAAAAGGTAAAATTCATTTAGCTTCCAAAACATGGCATAGAAAACAATTTTGGTACAGTCTCTAGGGAATCTAATCCCTGCTCTGATATCACTAAATGTGAATCTCATTTTTCAAATCCCTTTTAACCTGATAAATAATGATCCTTTCATAATAATAATAAATCATAGTAGAAATAGAGGAGAGAGAAAATGAAATAGGTGTTTAATAAACAATTTGGCCCAAAACATTCATAACATTAAATATTTTACAGCAGAAACATAAAGAAGTTTGAAAACATTCAAACTCAAAATAGGCACATTTATACAAGCTGTACAATATGTACATCAAAAAATCTCAAAACTGAAAGCACTAAAAACAGATGGATGGAAACCTCTAACAACAGTGAACTCTGATAGAAGACATCGACAGCTCTGGTCCAAAAATAGCTACCTAAGTCCTGCGCATCATTTAGACAATTTAACAAAGTGTAAGTTTTTCTCAGTACTTATTAAGCTTTTAACACAATAGTTGATTCGTATAATTTAAATGAGCACAGGGACAATCAATATCGTAACACGAGATATGATTCTCCTTTATCCTAATCAAACAATCATTTTAAGACATTATCATATAACTGAAACATTCGCATTTCAAACCAATCTCAAACCATCAGAATCAAGCCTCAATAAGTGAATGAACCATAAAAAAAATCCAGTGTTCATAAGAACAGTACAAATATGAATATAATATCAATATACATAAGAAACATGTTATGCTCAACAGTGACTACAAATCTCGTATCAACATTCTTAAGCATTCATAAAACAATAACACGAATCAAACATGTTATGAATGAATACGAATGAAATGCATACGAATGTTATGCAATCACATGCAAATGCCTACCCCGGGGACTTTATTTCGTTTTCTTTTTCTTTTCTTTTTCTTTTCTTTTTCTTTTCTTTTTCTTTTCATTTTCCCTCAATCCTAAATCGGTATCGTACCCAGTACGGCATCAAGATCTCTCTCAGAATCATCAGTCCGAGACCGGCATCAAGCTCCTGCCCAGAATCATTAGGCTCAGCATGTATCTCATATCTGTGTCACACAATAAATGCAACATAATCAATGATGAATGCATTCATATATCATTAACTCAATCACGTATGCTCAACATGCTCAACAAAGCAATCATATGCTTTCATAACTATCTCAAGCTCGTATGAATATCAATCAAGATATCAAATTCCAAAAGAGCATGTTTAACCAATCACATATCAACCCAAAGTCAATATAACATAATACCATACGAATACAATCAAACATAGTTCATAAAAAGTAACAACAAGGCAAGTATAATCAACATGCCAAATCAGTCACAAACATAGTAAAATCATCGTAATGTTCCTAAGAACATCGCATATATATATATAAAGCTTTTCAAAGCTTATAATCAATAACCAAATTTTGTATCAATCTACCAAGAATCACCCATAACAAAGGATCAATCAAGATTCAATCAACCATATGTCAATTAAGACATACATCCATCAGTATATTCATTCCATTTCATATCGATCATAAACCAAACATCACATTCTCATATTCAATATGATTCATCTAGAATCTAGAAAACTCAACATATCATTATAGGCCAATTCTATCTAAATAAAAAGATGCCTAAAACAAAATACGAATCAATATGTAAGCGTAAGAACACTTACCATGAAAAAACAAAAACAACAATCTAGCACAGCTAAAATAAGACTCCAAAGTCGTCAAGATCCTCCTGTATATAATGTATAACATACAAGGAATTAACTCACTATTCATACATTATTTCCACCTTTAATTATATTCAAACATAAGAATCTAACAAGGTTTACAATTTCAGTTTCAACCATTTGTCAACCTTACTAAAAACTTAGGTTTTCCACTCTTTTCATCAGCCTTTCTTCCTTAAAACCATCCTATCAAATCCCTAACTTCAAGTTCTAATTCTCTACCTAACTATCTTCATTTCCAGCAAGCAAAACCTTACATAACATCCATATAATTCAGTAAACATCCAAGCATCAACCTTAAGCAAACCATAATACAACTTATCGCATGAACTTGAATTATTGATGGCAAAAGAAATCCCCCAAACCTCTTCTTATGATCAAAACTTAGTTTTTCTCAGTTTTTCCTGCTCCTATTTTGCTTTGGAGTGAAAGGTAAGGAAATGAAAGTTTATGTGAGGATTGTGATTCTTCAATTTATATTTTTTTCATCAAAATCGGGATCCATGTGTGGTGAAACGTCCAGTATGCGTGGTCGGCACGACTGCGCGTACTTCTCAATTTCATCATTTCTCCGATTTTATTTGTTTATTTCTTGTCAACCTTATATTGAGCTTTGATCAACCTTTATATATTGATGTTTAAAAATTTATTAATCATAATTTATGATGAAAATTTCCAGAAATGTTATAGTTTGTGCCCACATGCACGCGAAAAGAGTGATGTCTCTCTTAATTGTGAAAATAAGGGGTTTTTGCCCGTAAATAGAGAAGAGAGTGGAGTCTCTCTTACAAAATAAAAGGCTCCAAAGCATTACATTTGTGTGTTGCATTGGCACTATCATGAATGAATGCATTCATTCTGCATCATTGGATGATTATATTGTTGCTTGGAATGTTCAAGGTTATGGATGAATTCATGTGTGTTGTGGTTTCAGTGTGAAGTTATGACATGGATATGACAATGAGTAGAGTGATTGGTGTGAGTTCTGATTTAATTATGGATATGTGGATTTGGCCTTGTATGTGTTATACGATTATGACCTTTATGGACAGTAATGGTGGTATTGTGATTGGTTGAATAACCTAGTTGAAATTATACTCGTGGAATGATGTTAAGGTGGTGATTTGTTGAACCACACGAACTAAGAGGTTATGGTTGTAAATTATATGAATTCTATATGTGTGTGCGTTGAGTTGATTTCCTTAGTAGTATGAAGATTGAGATGTTGATTCATTTGGAATGATGGTTGATAGGGCTAATTATACACATTCATTTCATTCATATGTTAATACATTTTCATGTTTATTTAATAAATAAAACACATGTTTTTGCAAGCTTATGCTTATTTTGGTTTTATCCAGGTTTTATTCAAAAAACATGAAGATGCACCATATTTTGATGGAAAATCGCAGCACATTAAGCGGACATTATTTTGGGGACTTGAACATAGGAATCGACAGCATGAAATGGAGTTTAAAGGGCCAAATGAAAGAGTTGCTCGGACAAAATACAAGTCTCGATCGAGACTTGTTGTACCTCGATCGAGACTTTGCCGAAATGAAAGAATGAAGCAGACAGAAGACCAATCTCATTCGAGACTCGATGAGTCTCGATCGAGCCTCGGCCAGACGAACACTGGTACGGATGACTGGCAATCAAGATAGTGAGGAGTTGGACTCAAATCCACAAGAAATTGTGGAACAAGAGCCCATTACACAAGTACCTAGAAGATCCGGTAGGATACGTCAGGAACCCGAAAGGTACGGGTTCATTGTGACTGATGAACAGGATATCACGATC
>CANYCX010808292.1:0-15282 GCA_948193385.1 Breynia disticha f. nivosa
AATCCAACCATAATACACGTCAACTTGCATCTCTTCTATTCTTTTCATTTCTCGATCCCATAACCTAACTTCCACAACACTTTTGCCAATGTATCCATATCACATTCCATCATTATTACTCATGAATCTAACATTAATTAACCTTGAATTTGACCTCATTCAACACATAGACATACCTCATATCATCCTCTATAATTTCATTCGAAAATCAAAACATTCGTTACTTTAGTTTTAACCACCTTCATACAACTTCCTCCGCACATGCAAGGAATCAAATATCACACAGAAATATTTCATTTGAAATCAAAATCATAATTTTCAAATTTAAAATGAACTAATTTTTGGGGTGTTACAACTCTCCCCCCTTAAGAAATTTCGTCCCCGAAATTATAGACAAGTTAGGTTCCTCGCACCAACATAACTCTCTTAACCTCACACGTTACATCTTGAGCTCGTAGGCTTTGAACAACTCCAAGTGTCACACTTTTAAACAACCAAAAACGTGTTCTTATATCTCAAATCATTCTCATATAGGATGAAAATCAAAAGTTCAACCCGATTCATCTTAACTTACACACTCGTCTTTATACTAGTGCTATCGTTCGCATCGAACATTTTATAACCCCACTATACAATTACAACCAATCGATCAAACAAGATAGTATCGATATCTGACACCCCTTTCCCATAAAACTATAATCATAGGTACAATCGAATCCTCTATCAACTTGTTTAACCTCAATTTCATTGATGCCTAAAACTTTACATGTTTACTTTCAGGCTCTCTTCACAAGGTTTTTCAAAACCCTTCTTATACTTATACAATAGTCACATGATGTCCACATTACACTATTAACTATACATACACTTGTTTTACTATCATAAACGTCAACCATGACCTATCGAGTCACGTTAACTCGTAAAGCTTCTATCCATCTGTGATTATTACAACTGGCCCACTTTACTTGACCTTAATTCTCTCGTCTAACCCTCACAGTATACATATATAGCTAGGCTCGCGATCCTTCATCCATCAGGTGATTGCCAGTCCAAGGTAGGTAAACAAGAATGAGATTTGCGATTGCAGAAGAAAGAGATGCATAATACAGAAATTTTTCGAGAAATGCAAGTAATGTCCTACCTTTGGTCAAAGAAATATGTAGGAATTCGAAGTATGAACTTTCTTATGCAAGATACAACTTTGGCAACTCCTTTAAGAGAAAGAACGAGCGATAGCAACCTCAAGCATCACGCTCTATAATCTAATCCTCAAATATACTTTACCAAAATCTCTCGATATCATTTATTCCATGTTACTTTTAAATGATCGCTTTCCTTTGTATTTTCTCTTAAATACTCGTTTTTACCCTTTTCCATACTGAATTGGTCATTTGGAACTCTCAAGTGCACTCAGTTAAACTCTTATGTGGAACTTAATCCCCAGTCAATTTAGTTCACTTCCTCAATTCATGGGTATACACTCATACGGTCCCTAATTACTTCGGTTTTCTCTCAAGTTTTCAAATCTTATTCAAGCAATTTAGTTGCCTTAAACAAATTTCATCCATGATTGTTTCAGTCACTTTATGTTTATTGATTCACTTTAAGTGTTTAACTCAATAAGGAAACCATCCTAGATCATTAGGGTACTTTAGACATACATTAGGATGTTATTCGGTCAAATTTAAGGTTCCATGTTCAAATTAACGCATGTCAATTTTGGCCCCTTAACATACGTTATTCTGGGGTGTGCCCAGGTTGAATAACGTATGTCAGGACCCAAATTAACGTATGCCAAACATGGTTAACATATGGTTATTCTAAGTGTTGGCATACGTTAATTCCTACAGGGCATTCTGCCCGAATTTTTCCTAAGTGTTTGCGTACATACACTTATCCATTCACCTTGAGCATATTAATCAACTCATAAGGCTTCCATGTGATTCCATTATACAACTAAATCATCATTCCTAACCATTAAACACATCTATAACACTTTGAATCAACATCGCAACAACAAACATATCCATCCACACAAGCATTCCAAAGTACCATTGATACATCTTATCCTTAAGCACAACACATACAATCTTAAGGGAAACCATCAACATTTTTTTAGCAATTCGTCCAGAGCATAATCCATGTCATTTAACACAATCTTATCAATTAACCTTTCACATAAAATCAACATACCCATCGAGCATTTCATAACACATGCTTAAAACAAGCCATTCTCAACTCTCATTCCATTACACAATTTAGTATTCCATATATATACATACATCATCATTTATCTTCATTCATTAAATCAGTCCTTTCACCAATAGACATATACTTAGGCATGCCTTGACATTCTCAGGGTTCTCACATAAACATCAATCCACACTTTCAATCTATTCAATCCATAATCATATTTACATATGCAATTACCGCATTCAATCCAATGAACACATAAAATTCATTTAAGTGTTTCAACCCTTCAATTCTTATCACATAAACATCAATGATAACCACTAAGTGAATGCATTACGAATATGTTAATGCATCCCACATATAATGCATGCGCTCTGGAGTCCTAATGTAAGAGAAAGTCCATCCTCTTCATTATTTGTGAGCATAAACTCCATTTCCTTTTGAGCCGAAGCTCCGTTCGTGAATCGAAGTTCCATTTGTGAACCGAAGTTCCATTTGTGAACTGAAGTTCCATTTTCTCAATGCATGGCCATACACATGCTCATGCCAACACATTATAACATGCATGAATGAAAATCTATGCATTTCATCTTAACTTTCTCATAACACATGCACATGAATGTTCCATAACATATCTCAATCCACAACATGTTTATAACGGCCAACTCGTGGCATCATCCAACATATACCAAATGTAACTCCCGAGAGTTCATCAATTAATCAATAAGGAACATCCATATCATGTATATGACAAGTAAACACGAATAATCACATCATTTTAGTCACATCTCATATATACCATTCATTTTGTTCAAGCCAAAACCACAATTCGTTACTTTATCAATTCACAACGTGCCCGTAATCCATATTTGCATACAAGCCAAACATATGACACCATAGTCATCAAACAACAATTATACCATACGAGGCATCTCATAAACCGTTCACTCATACATACCAACCACACTTTTCCACTTACCATGTTCAATATTTATGTCATCATCATATTCACCATTTTACATTATACATTCCATACACATAACACATTACAACCAAGTCAACAACCCACATTCAATCAATTTGCAATGCAATTCCTCTCATAACAGCATTTTCATGCATACTTATTCTTTCCTTAAATCGATGTTAATTTGTAAGTATACTATCATACTTAACATATTTGCTACTATTATCATTTTACCCTTTTTATCATCGTGCATAGGCTTTCGGGACTCGGCGGCTGCGTGCGATACACTATCAACTGATTCCAACATTTAGAATTCAACAATTCCAAAACTTAGTTTCACATAAATTATGCAAGGAAAACAGTTTCTCTGGCACAGTCTGCAGGGAATCTAATCCTTGCTCCGATACCACTAAATGTGATGCCAAATTTTACAAAGTTCATTTTCAAATAAAATGGATTTTCACACCTATTTTTTTTCTTTTTAAAACATAAGTGGTAAGAGAAATAAAATGGAAACACAAGTACCTCGAACATGAAATACAATACATATATCCATATAGTTTAAAAATACAGAAGATGTGGAAATCATTTAATATGACAACTTTATAAATCTCAGCTACACTAATGTATGTATAGATACACAACATGAACAAGCATTCACAACATTTAAACAACTAGAAGTAACATACGTTATTTAGACTCAGGCCTGCATTCAACACAATCCTAGACTTATACACTCCATGCCATTTTGAATCAATTCAAACCAACCTTTTTAACTTCTTAACCATTTATTTTATGCATCTTTAAGCCACTTCTAACATCCTTAATCAATTAATTTAATCATAATACAATCATATATAAAATCATCATACATTCTTATTTTCCTTTTTCATAATCAATTCAACCATCGCATATTACATTCATCCTCCAGAACACAACACTTCTCAAGATTCATTTACACATACAATGAACATCATTATTAACATTCATTCACCAACATCTCATTGCTCTTCATAAACCATACAATCATCCAACACATACCATAGAACTCAGGCAAAGGCTCAATCATCCAAATGTAAATCATCAGATCTCATACCACAACAAGGCATAATCATACAACGTTGGACACAGTACACATATCTAACTCAAGAACATTTGCTCAATCACAACTGGATTCCTATTATAACCATCATATGCAACATCAATCCAATTGAGCATACCACTCATTCAGTTCTCATATAACCATTTCATTCCATACTTACAATTCACATCATTAAATTCCACAACACATATGCATATATAACCAACCATGCCATTAGCATTCTAAAATTTCAACAACCTCAAGCATAAACACATCAAAGTATGTATTATACAAATGCTAGTGCAAATCACACAATGCTTTGCTTCGGAGCCTTAACTTTGCAAGGGAGAGACTTCACTCGATCCCGTTGCACATTTGCCCATTATGCCCTCAAATAATTCATTTTGGCCATTATGCCCACATATGTCAATTTGGCCATTACGCCCTTTTATCAATTTGGCCATTGTGCCCTTTTATCAATTTGGCCATTACGCCCTCATACATATGTCTCATGCAAGCATGCTCATATATCCACAAAATCATGAAATTAATGAATGCAATCCATTTCCTCAAGGCCTTTAGCCACAATACAACAGCCATAATGAGCATCAAACATTGAACATAATGCAAATAAACCTCAAGTCATAAATCCATTTCCAAGCAAGCCATCAAGGTCCACCTAATTAGTTCCTAAGAACCCAATTCGTAACATCATATCCGAGCCACAATTTACAATCATAATTAAGCAACTATACAAGCAAAATCACATTCATTAGTTAGCCTTTTGCTCATATAACATGCAATTACATACTTATCAAACCTCAATTCATTTCCATTTCTCATTAAGAACATCATATAATCAATAATCAACCATGAACAATTCAACATATCAAGTAAGTGGCAATAAAACACTTACCTCGCGCTCCCGCGACTCGTTTCGGCCCCAAATCTCCGATTAGGGTTCCGTTTGTTGTTTTCTACACACATTATAACACATTTACCATGATAATCAAAATTCTATACTTGGTTTTCCATTTATCTAACAATTTCTCCAAAATCCCAAAATTCTCCACAAACCATAATTCCTTAATTCTTATGAAATGCTATGTTTTTTGGTAAATGGTATATGGAATCTTAACCTACACTGAAAACGCATCAAAACTGTACCAAATGTAGCTATTTTCATCCATATTTCAGTTCAAAATAGAGAAATCTTACCTCTTCCTGAAATACCAAAACCTAGGCTGAAGACGGATCGATCGAAGGGTAGAATTGTTGTTAATTCGCTGCTAAGAGGTTGTTTACTAGTAGGTTTGATGTTAGGAAGGCTTAGGAATGGTGGAGGGTTGTTGGGAGAGTGTTTGGGAGTGTTTGGGGACGTTTTGTCCCAAATGAAGTGTGTTTGGCCTACTTTAAAGACATGTTCAGACCCCCGCTAACGTATGTCAAGGTCAAAATTAACGTATGCCAACAAAATGCAGATTTGTAGATTTCTAGTATGAATAACGTATGCTTCCCCATGGATTAACATAAGTTAATCCAAAATAACGTAGGTTAACATCACTTTTGGCATACGTTATTTGGATCCCAGCAGCCACACTTAGCATTTTCCGACCTCCTTTGATTCCTAACATGCGTAAACTTATACATACATGCTCATAACTTAATATAAACATTATATCAAATTAGTTAACATCAATTAACAACAAATTACCTCATATATCAAGACCAAGTCCAACCATAGTACACATCAACTTGCATATCTTCTACTCTTTTCATTTTTCAATCCCACAATCTAACTCCCATAACACTTATGCAAATGTATCCATATCACATTCCATCATTATTACTCATGAATCTAACATTATTAAACTTGAATTAGACCTTATTTAATACCTAAACATTGCTCATATCATCCTTTATAGTTTCATTCGAAAATAGAAACATTCGTTACTTTAGTTTTCAACCACCTTCATATAACATCCTCCGCACGTGCAAGGAAATCAAATATCACACACACATATTTCATTTAAAATCAAAATTATTATTTTCAAATTAAATTGGACTAATTTCTGGGGCGTTACATGAAACACTTATGTAGTTCCTTTCTTGTATGTTTTGGGAGTGTATTGCCTGTTTGTTAACACTTTAATGTAGTGGCCAAGGGCTGATTCTATGGATGCTTTGGATTTTCTTTGGTGGTGCCATTGGCATTCCTCATTTTATTAACGAATTTTTCTAAATGAATATAGTGACTTTTGGCCAAACTATTTGCAATAGACCTTTTGCGTGATTACAGTGACCATTGACCTAATTTCCTTTATTGTTATTTCTTTGAATATTCGCAATGGCTAGAGGCCCACTTCGTTGCAGGTGTTGAGATGCTTGAAATGACTAGATGCTTATTTATTAAGTGATTTTTTATAACGGCCAGAGGCCTGTTATGCAGGTGTTCAATGGCTTGAAATGGTCAGAGGCCTATTTCTCCTTATTGTAAATTTTGTGAATGTTTGTAATGACACTTCTTTGGAATGCTTGAAATGGTTAGAGGCCAATTTTGTTACAGGTACTGGGTATTTGAAACGGCCAAAAGGGTCTATTTTACTATAACTTATCTGCATGTTTACAATGATGAGAGACTTATTTTATCACAGGTTGCTTGAATCCTTGAAATGGCCAGAGGCCAATTTTGTTACAGGTACTGGTTTCAACAAGTCACTGATGTAGGTAATCTTTGGTTTTGCTTCTGTCTCCAAATTTATTTCCTCCAAAGGATATTTTACTTGTAATCTAACATCCTTTATTTTTGCAGGGGCTGCTTCCAAGTCTTTAAGTTCCACTTTATCTTCTTTGTTGTTTGACATTTCTTCATAGATCACTTCAGCTCCAAGGACTTCAGGCCCATATTGTTCCTTCAATTGCTGCTCTTTTATTCCGAGATCGATAAGCGCAACTACCTCTAATATCTCTATTTCGTTGTTGTGTCTATTCATTGATACATAGTTGTCCGAGGAACAAGGCGGCTTGCCCATGGGTCTGCCTTGTTTATATATCACCATAGTTTTGCCTTTGACAAAAGTGAGAGTCGTTGGCCTTCCATTTTTGTCTGCCCCTTGGAAGGTTATGGGTTGTGTATCTTCGTAGTAGAAACAAGCATCCACCATGATGACTTCTCTCTTGAATGTGTTTGTGTCTGCATTGATTGTTTTCACCTGTTCATCATTCCAGAATAAAAGACATTGATGAAGGATTGAAAGAACACACAGGTTAACATGCATCCAGTCTCTCCCAAGCAACAATCTAGAGTTAATTGCATTCATGACACCTCAACTTCAATATTTGTATCATAAAACTCCTAAAAATTACATCTGTTACACCATGGTTCTTTAACTTTGTTATTTATATTAATAAACTCCTAAAGTTAATTTTGTTTCACTATGACTCTCTAACTTTTAACTTCTTTCAATTGAAGTCTCACTATCAATATATTCAACATTTCTTAAAATATAAATTACAATTTAAAATATTAAATAATTAATTATTTTAAAATATTAAGCATATAATTACTTAAATACATTTAATAACTACTTCAAATTAATTATTTTCAAATAACCTCTTCTTCCTCATCATCTACAATATGCACTCCTTCACATTGCTCAGTAACCTCATCTATTTCCATTGTGGCTTTTCCATGTTTCCACCACCCAAGTCAATCCCCACAGCACTACTGCCGCCAACACCACAACAATCACAAGGGAGCTAAGAACAAGCGAGACAACTCAGCAACTATCTATCAACCTGAGACAATCCGGGAGAAACAACTCGTCATACAAACGAGAGAACTTTTATGACTCCAGCCAGGAATTTGTTGGTATGTGGGAGTTGGCATTTTGTCACATAATGAGAGAGTGAGTGTGTCGGGTTAGAAGGCAGTCGACCTGATGGAAGACTGCTCGAAATTTTAGCCGCGAACCTGATATACATGTGGAGTTTATGTGTAATTCATATTGAACTTTTTTATCTTGAAATTTGTACAAAATTTCAAGAATATGAAGTTATAAAAATTTGTTGAAGCATTTAATAAAAGAGTAAAAAATATTCATTTCATGAATATCAACTTAAAAATAAAATAATACAACACACATGTGAGTTATATTTTTTTAATTTTAAAATAATAAAATTATAAGCCATGAACTAGCAGTAAGATTTTTAATAGTGATAATAAAAAAATTAATAATTTAGAAATTTAGAGTTATAACTTATTATTATTAATAAATATACGAAAAAAAATACAACAAAACTAATCCATGAAATTTATCTCTTAAAATTGTATAACTCTAATTATGAAAAATATTTAATTATTAGTATATAGTTTTCAATAAAAAATGCAGGTGAGTTGGCTACTTAATTTTTTAAATTAAAATTTTGAAATAATAAAATTAATTATTTTTTTACTTAATTGGTAAATCTAGTAGTTATCTTTTTTTGTTGTTAAATACATTTAAAATAATTAAGTATTTAATATTTGAAGAAAATTAAGTGTTTAATATTTTAAATTATAATTTATATTTTAGAAATTGTTAAATTTTTTGGTAGGACTTCAACTGAAAGAGCTTAAGTAGTTGGAGGGTCTTAGTGAAATAAAATTAATTTTTAAGAGTTGATACAAATAACAAAGTAGAAGGACCATAGTGTGACAAAAGTAATTTTAAGAAGTTTTGTGTTACAAACACTAAAATTGAGGTACCATCAGTGCAATTAACTCCAACAATCTATAGCTGATGGGGGAGATGATAATGAAGAATGCAGACGTACAAGTTTTGCTACTAACATCAATCTGCAATTTATTTTTCTTGTTGACTTTAATTTATTTTTCTGTTGACTCATTTTTTATAGCAGCCAAACATGGGAAAATTAGGAATTATTTTTGAAGAAAATTATTTCCTTGAAACAAACATAATCTTAATATGTAAATGATATAGGCAGAGTGAGGTGTTATAACATATAGAGTTGTAAATGAGCCGAGCCATTAGAGAACAGTTCGGCGTTTGACTCGTTTAAAGCTCGTTTATGACTCAGTTTGTTAATAAACGAGTCGAGCCTGAACACTCAGCTACTCGGCGTGTAAGCTCGTAAACATACTTGTTTATGAGGCTCATTTTAGGCTTGAGAATATACTCGTGAACAAGCTCGTAATTGTATAAAAATATACGTATTTTTATCAAATTTAGGTGTACAAAATGCATACAAAGTAAATTTTATAATTATAAAAATGTATAAAATATGAAGTCATGAACAATGTGCTAATAAATTCCAATATCAAATACGAAGTCAGGCACAGTAAAGCTCGCGAGTTTTAAATGAACTGAGTTTGAATAAAATTTTGAGCTCGTAAAAAAACTCAACTCGACCTTGTACAACAAAACTCGGTTCAGTTCGGCTCGTTTCTATCCCTAATAACATGTGTTATAATCTTGGCTTGAGCAGCAAGTGATAAGTCGTCATTTACTGGAGTGAAATGTTTTGGGTAGTTAAGTTTTAAATTTCCGGCATGTGTATTTCGCCATTTAGTCTTACGGCTTGGTATTCTACACTTTAAACCAAAGTAATATGTTCTACCACTTTACATTTCGTAAGTCAATACAACACTATCACTACTTCTCTATTTGCTTCCCCATTTCTAGTAAAACTTTAATTTTCAAATTTATTAATTACTCACTCCGTCTTAAATTTTTTTATTATCATTAATATTGTGACAATTTTTTTAGGATAGAGGGAGCATATATTTTTATCATGATAAAATTTTTACAATAAAAATTGATAATTACTCTCTTTGTTCTACAATATATATCGTTTTATAAAAGTATGTTTTTTCATGTTATATGTTATTTATACTTTCAATGTAGAATTTAATATTTTTTTAATATTGTCATCATTATTTTTATATTTTCAATACAAATTTAATTTAATAGTTCTTTTTATTTACTAAAATGAAATCATATTAAATATATTCTTAATCTCTGCGTAAAATTTTAAACAATATCTATTATGGTACGGAGTGACTATATTTTCTAAAAATTTAAGAAACCGGCAGTAGAAATACGACTAGTTTATTAGAAAAAAAGGAATTGTCATAAAAAAAGCATACAAATTAATGATAGAACAGCTCCATATATAATATAATTGGTCAGGAGAGGACTGAAAAATGATGAGACGGTGTGTTATGGAATTGAATTTTAGGAAGTTTTGAGAGCTTCAACAGTGATCAAGTCAGAATGCCCAACCTTCTTCCTTAACTTACTCGTCAACTTCACCGCATCAACTCCCTCGCCAATCACCACCACATTATCCTTCGCCTCCCCTTCTAATCCCACAAAGCTCACTCCTGCCATAACGTAATAACAATCATTTTACATTTTTACCCACAAATAATGAAATAAACAACTTTGTTTGATCGATTACCGTCGCTACTGGCTGCAACGGTGAGTGCCTGAGAGCGGCATTTTTGACACCTCATTCGAACATTCACCACAATCTTTTGCTGTGTGTAGAATTGGATGGACGAAGAGTTAATATATTAGAAGCTTTGAGCTGATCATAGGTATAGTAAAAAGATATGTTTAGTTGGAAGAACATACCTTGATCATAGTTTGGAGAGAAATGATGATGAGAAGGGGAAAGGAAGACAGAATGGAATGGGCAGTTTTCAGAATGTGAAACGATTTATAAAGATGAAAGACGAGAAGGTTTGGGAAGACTTGGACGTAATATTGGGGTCGTCATTTGTTGTGAAAGACAGCTTAGTACGTTTGGGCGTGTTGAGTACTTTGTAAGAATGACAATATAGTACTCACGAGGTGTTGGTTGGACTGACAATTTAAAATTTTCTTGAAAGCTTGAATTCAGGTTCGAGTCCGAGGGGAGTGCCCCGTGAGGGAGGAGCCGTGTCTCTTGCTCCGAACCTGGATTAGTCTCGGTCATTGTGTCGGGATACCGAGAGGTTCAGACCAAGAAAAAAGAACGACAATATAGTTTTTTCATTGCCTTTGTTTGTTTTATAGAAAATCATAAGAAAAAAGAATGGAAATATAATTTTTAAATTTTTATTGTTTAGATAATCATTTAAAGGTAAAAAAAGAGCGAAAAAGAAAGAAAATAAGTTGAACTCATTTTCGAAGGCCATTTTACTTTTCATCCAAAATAGTGAGAAAAAAAGTGAAATAAAACACTATGCATTAAAATGAATAAATTATTCTTTTTAAATAAGATTAGTTCAATATTTGTTTTATTATTAATGAAGGTAGAATAGTAAAAAAATTATTTCTCTCTCATTATTCTAAAATAAATTTTCTTTCTTTTCTTTTATGTAACAAGCTAACCAAAAAATATGATAGAAACTAGATTTCTATTCCATTTTTTTTTCTTTTCTTTTCATTGTTTAATACGGAACCAAAGAGGGGCTTAGTGTCGTACAATATTTTTTGTTGTCACGTCTCAGTCACATAATCCATCGAATTATAAAATTAAAATTTTATCTTTATTTTGTAGAAAAGATATATGTCCTGTCTCATTCCGTCTCTTAAGATGTATTTTTTATTCATAATATATATATATATATATATTATCATTATTTTATTTAAAATATGCACTTTGTAATATAATTAATATTTAATTAAAAAATAAAATGTAGGTGTTTGAATTATATTTTTTTATAATTGAAAGCTTAAAATATATAAAATACTAATTTATATTCAGTTATATATATTATATTATTTATATAACGGGAAAAATCAAGGGGGTATATTAAACACTATGTTTCATCCACGACATTTTTAATTTCAAATTACCCTGTATTCCGTCCTATTTTCTAAAAATGTTTGAAAAAATCATGGTATTTAAATTAGATTGAATCAAATTCTCATAGGGATTGGAATTTTTGTGATTCCAATTTAGAAGAAGTATTAGTGGGGAAGACAATTGTAAATAAGGAACCTTATTTAATGTTATCACACTAAAATTCTTGGGTAGGTAGTTTTGCCGTAAATGTTTTAAGTCAACTCAAGTCGGCTTTCGTTTTGGTCATTCGTTATGGTCTTCCAACATATTTTTCCTGCTCAACCACATTCAAATTAATTAATCAAAATCAAACATTCAACTTCTCCCATTCAAAAAAAATTTACATATAGATACACATTTTAATTAGGGTGTATAATTTTAACATTTTTTTCAAATATACTAATTTTTTATGATTCTACTTCTCATATTCTTTCAAAACTACACACATTAACTACTTACTTAACTTCCAAATCTGTTATATTTGAATTATTTTTATTGGATCTGTCATCCATGTAAAATCCCAAACAAAAAGTCATCTCATTTGAGTATAATCCACAATATCAATTAGTAAGATAAAAATAGTTCCCAATAATTAATATTGCCTTAAAAAATGTATGAAATGTTTTTTCCATCACAAAATGAAGCAACAAGTATAGAATTACCTAATAAACCAAGAAATTTCCTCCTTGTATCAACGTAGCAACAAATTAACTAAAACAGTTGAATTGAACCGCAACTGAACTGTAAAAAACTGGAACTGAAATCGTCTAAATTGGAACTGTAGAAAAAAGTTCTGAACCATAAAGTCTTAGTTACCATTAAGGTTTATAATTTCACAAGCCATTGAATCAGTGGTTCAACCAAATCCAACCTTTATGATGATAATCAGGTATATTTGTTACTATTGACTAACGGTAACAAATATTGTTGTTGGTTATTAGTTCCATTTCTCGAATGGTCAATTAATCGTTTGAGACAAACTATTTTTTTTTATTTGCCTATAAATATTCCTTATGATTTATTATTCATTCAACTTGAACAATATATTTATCTCTATTTATCAAGTTCTTTAATCAACATTGATGAAGTTATATTATTTTTATTAAATTTAAAAACATGTTCACTTGTGCTCGCTTACATATCTAAAAAAATTATTACGTTGGATTTGGTTAAGTTAAAACTAAATATTTATTATCGAAAAAATTGGACCACCCAAACTGTAAAACCATATTCATCTGACCAAACCGTCTGATTAAACTGTCTAAACTATAGTTGAACCGAAATCCTGTCTGAACTATCATAAACCATGGTTAAAAAGTTAAGGTTAAGGTTCAAAATTTTCTGTAAGTGGTGTTTTATAAACTGCAACCGACAGTTTATGAACCATGGTCATCTTTAAGTGTAGGAAGCCAAATAAATAAAAAACGCAATTGGGTCAATATATGTTATGGTTAACGTCAACACCACTTGCAAGAAGCCACTTAATGAATGAACAAATAAAGAGAAAGAAACAATGAATGTGGCATGTGAAATACATACAAGAAAGAATGCATGGAAGAAGACAAACCAAGAAACTCCATTTCTTCTCTCAACATAAGCCATGGCCTCGTTGCCTACAAATTAACACCTATTTATGGTGTAGAGACATGGCTGCTGTAGCAACCACTTCATCTTGTCTGTGAACAAATTGGAATAGTTTTATCTGGAATTAAAGAGCTCCTTAGGCAGGCACATGTTGAAGATGTATATGAGTTTCCATTTGACACGTTCATCTTACCTAAGGTGGAATTAAAGAGCTCCTTAGGCAGGCACAGTTGTTGTCTATTTTTTACCATGATAGTTTAGGAACTCCTCTTCCTTTAATGTGTAATCAAAACTCTTCTGGAGGGTGTTCTCGACCCATATTGTTTTTAAGTATTAATGAAACATACCCATTTCGTTATGGAGAAGCCAATAGCTGGGTTGTCTAGAGTAGAGTGTTTCATAAATATGAGGTCATCCTAATTGGATTGAGAAGTCTATTCAAACAAAAAATTACAATTGATATCCTCACGACATTAAGTGTATATAATCAATCAAGTAGGCATCACTTTCATTGTTATCAGAACTGAATCAGTTATAAAAAGTGATTGGTTTATTAGTTGAATTAGTAGTTTATTAGTCAAGCCAGTATTATTTAATTTTTTTCTAATACCTAAAACTGGTCTGGTTTACCGGTTAAATTGGTCGATTCACCAGCTTGACTACTGGTTTGTTTGTAGACCGATTTGAATAATAAAACTGAATCAAACCAATAATCGGTTCACCAATTCACTGATTCAATCAGTCTATTCGATCTGATTTTTATAACATTGTTACTTCACATTAATATAAAAACTCTATTTAAAGTGAAATTCTTATCAGTTATGATTATTAATATAATTTTGGCAACGGCACTAAAAAATGGCCCGGACATTAGAAAAACGGCCCAAGAAATTTTGTCTTGGAAAAGAGGTCGGGTTTGTCGCACAAATATCACTCTTTAGTTTCAATTTTCTAAAAATGAACTCATCTCAAACTTATTTAAAGAAATGCTCACAATTTTTAACATGATTGACTTAATGCCCAGATTTGTTATTAATGACAAAATAGAAAAGTCATAAAAGAATCTAATATTTTCTTTCCCTCATTAAGTCCAAAAACGTTCAAATAAGTTCACGAGTTTGAAATAGTTAATGTGATTTTTTATTTTTATTCATTTCAATTTGTTTTTATACCATTTATTAAAAATTGTGCAATTTAGTCTGTATTAGTCAATTGTAAATAAAATGATCAATAATGTTTATTTGTCTTAAAAAGCTTATTAATAGACATGTTTTTTTTTAAGAAATGTTCAAATTAGAACAATTATGTCCAATTTTAATCAATTATGTTCAACCTCATTTCCTGCATAATATGTCCAAAAAAGTTCTTTTATCGGAAACACATATTCAACATCCTGAATAATGTCTAAAAAAGTACAAATTTGATTAGTTAGACAACAAAAAGAAATAATGGTTGAAGCTAGTAGAAAAATATTCAAAGTATATGTGACCCTCAAAAACTAAATCCCATTTTTCATTTAATTAACAATAATATAGAATAATCATAAAATAATAATAATGTCATCAGAGTTAAAACAAATATTGATTAGAGGAGATAGAAATAAATGCATTTCCATAAAACCAAC
>CANYCX010808865.1:0-16422 GCA_948193385.1 Breynia disticha f. nivosa
CATTAATGAGAAGCTGATGGAGGAGGCTCATTCTTCACCATACTCGGTACAACCTGGTAGTACCAAGATGTATCAAGATATGAGAGATATGTATTGGTGGGTTAATTGCGAGGGATCGCAGAATTATAGCTCGATGTATGCCTTGTCAACAAATAAAGGCAGAACATCAAGCTCAGCAGAGAAACTGCTGGAAATACAAGAATGGAAATGGGAGAAGATAGAGATGTGTTTCATAGTGGGGTTGCCAAGGACTTTTTTGTAGCATGACATAGTTTGGGTGTAGTTGACCGACTCACGAAGTCAACGCATTTTCTGGCAATCAGACAGGAAGACACTTTGGATAAGCTTGCGAGCTTATATGTGTCAAAGATTGTAAGGCTATACAGGGTACTATGTCAATCGTATCGGACCGGGATCTGAGGTTCACATGGAGGTTCTGGAGAAGTCTACAGAATGCCATGGGGACTAGGTTATGGTTCAGTACCGCATTCCATCCTCAGACTGACGGTCATTTTGAGCATACTATTCAGACAATAGAAGACATGATGCAGGCTTGTGGGTTGGAGTTCAAGGGTAACTGGGATGATCACTTGCCATTGATAGAGTTTTCCAACAATAACAGTTATCACTCGAGCATTTACATGGTACCTTATGAGGCCTTATATGGGAGGTGATGTTGGAATATGGCTTATTGGGATGTAGAGGGTTTACGACACATTGAGGGACCTGAGTTAGTGCAGCAGACCCTCGAGATAGTCAATTGGTGAAGAGATGTATGCAGACGATTCAGGACCGCCAAGCCTAGCCACGTACTTAAAGATCGAGTATTCCTCCAAGTTTCACCTTGGAGAGGAGTGATTCAGTTTGGCCAGAGAGGAGTGATTCAGTTTGGCCAGAGAGCAAAGCTTAGTCTAAGGTATGTGGTCCGTACGAGATCATTGAGTCTAGCTACCAGTAGAACTGTCTAGACTCCACAACGTATTTTATGTCTCGATGCTAAAGAGATACCGATCAAACCCTAGCCACGTGCTTGAGGCATCGTATTTGGAGGTCGTCGAGAACCTAACATATGGGGAGGAGTCGGTAGAGATTTTGGACCGACAAGTTCGATAGTTGCAGAATCGTGAGATTCTAATGGTTAAGGCAAAATGGAGTTTCCACTCGCCTAAGAAAGCCGCGTGGTAAGCCGATAGCGATGTACGGGAGAATTATCTGCACTTGTTTCCAGAGACTTCGAGAGTTTGAGGTATGCTGTAATTTTTAAGATCGTCTTCGAGTTAAGCACTTTGAATTTGATGTTATCAGATGAGTGGATTAAGAATATAGTTCATTTCGATTTTAGGGACAAAATTTCCTAAGGGGGAGAGTTGTAATGCCCCAAAAATTATACGATTAAATTAGCGATGAAATATGAGAATAGTAGGAGAGAACAGCCTGCAAACGACCAGTGGAAACCATTCCCCAAACCATTCTCAATACAGGTCAGCATATTGAATTTAACACTGAATAGTGTCAGAACAGATTGGCGAAAGGTTAGTGTAGTCCATTCTTCAAACTGTTCTGTTCAACGGGATTTTAAAATTTAATCAGTATCGTGAGAGATTTGAGAAGATGTGACATATTATCTACCCTAGTCATTTCGCATCAGCTACCCTAGCATCACCAATCGTATGAGCCTTCTTAGATACTCTGAAACCTTTTTCAAGCTCAAAACCTTCCATTTTCCCTCTTAGTTCAAGAACTGAATCAAGAATGAATTTTTTGGGCAGAATTTTGAGTAAGGCTATTTGGAACGAGGTAAGGTTTTTTTAGATTTAAAGTTTTTAGGAGTGTTTCTTGAATGGGTTAAATGGGTTTGCGTGAAGGTTTCTAAGTGCGTGCATTTTAGTGGGTTCTTGGGTAAGAACGAAGTAAGATTGGGGATATAAGTTGAGCAAAGATAAGAGTATTATTCATTGAGAGTCTTTATGTTGAAAGGGTGTTAATATTGGGATTTTATGGTTCGAAATAATGTAGGACATATTGTGGGGAAAGTGGACCGGAGTTGTGCATAAATCGGCTTTCGCAGAGTTCGAGGTAAGCGTCTACACTTTATAGCTTTCATATCTGTGCAGTTAAGCATAGACAGTATTTATGCATCACTTAAAATGGTAGTGATGAAGAGTCATAAATGGACTTGATGATAATGTTGGGATTTGTGAGTGATGATGTGTGATTGACATGATTTTGCTCTTGTATGGTTATAGGAAATGTAAATGATATTAATCTTATATATTGGTGTGGTTTGAGTGATAAGTAAGACTTGTGAATGATTATTACAGTGGCATGTTTGGATTGTTTTGATGATGCTTCCATCTGTTGAAAATTAGCTCATGATCTTATCAAAATGGATTAATTGTGAATGCGAAACATGGGCTATAAGGTTGGGAATATATGTTTGCAAATGATGCTTCTAAGAGAATGAAATGGAAACTACATGTGGCATTATTTGTATTTGAGATTTATGTTCCCAAAATTAATGATATACGACCATGTATTGCATTTGCATAGCGTGTGACATGAGGCTTGAGATCCTAGGCTGGGCTTGAGGATAATTTCGGGAGAGAGCTCGATATTGGTTTGGGCCCGATGATAATTTTAAGAGAGATCTCGATGTCGGTCTGGGACCGAGGTTCTTCTGATCTAGGCTCGATGCTGAACTGGGTCTGAGGATATTCTGGGTGAGAGCTCGATGCCATTGTGGGACTAAGGAAAAAGGAAGACCCCGGGGCATACATAATTTTATGGGAATGCATTAACATTTCATTTGCATATGTTTTTTCTTTTGTGCATGGAATGGGATCTTGTGGTTGTTTACTATGAAATGACTTCGGAAGTGTATGTTGGTGTGATTAATTGACATTCTTGATTGTGTGGACTTGAATTTGGCATGTTAAAATGTATAAGGCTTGAAGGTTGATGGTTATAACTTACTTAGGTTGAACTTGTTATTGTGTTTGGCTGTGATTGTGTTGTTGGATAGGCTTAGGTATGATGAGAATTGATGTGCAGTTGTATGTGCTAAATGGTTCTTTGTTCTAGAAATAGTAGGCCAAAACCACCTGGGGAATGGGCTCCCTAGGTCGTTTCCCAAGCCGTTTCATGTTGCATGAGTTCCAGAAGTATAGGACGGACTGGAGAACGATTTGGCTCAAATTGTTCACCAAACCGTTCGAGGTGATGACTTGTTGGAAGAATAGATCAGGTTGGAGAACGGGATAGTCAAGCCATTCCATAAACCATTTGGCATTACTGAGTTGAGTCCGAGAGTCTGAATGTGCTGGAGAACGATCTGATCAAACCGTTCCCCAAGCAGTTCTAGCTCACTGAGCAGTGTGAAATCTAATGTATTTTAGTAACCTTCTGAATAACCATGGAATAAAGGGATAGTAAAGATGGAAGTTATTTAGAAATGATTACCCAACATATAATGTACCCAAAACACTTGAATAAACGAAGTACTTATGCTTAAGTTACATTGGTAAGTGTGAAATATAAGTACTTACTGAGTAATGAAGATTACTTATGTATCTATTCATTATGGTGAATTGTGCAGAGAGGTGACTTGTTACAAGACTTCTATTTTTGGTGGAGCTTAGTGATGCGACACGTACTTTGAGGTTGTGGCTCCTAGTGTATTTTGGACTTCATTCTTATGTATTTTGTACATCTCTATACATGACAAAATAGAGATAGGACTCATGCAATGTTTTAAACCTACAAACCATAGCTTCCCCATTCTTATGATTTGGTTGTATTAGGCTAACATTGGTCTGGGTTTAATGAATGCATGAACGTCATATTTATATATTCTACTTGGTTTTACAAACTAGTCTTAAAGGAAAAAATGTGTTGTAAAAATCAATAATTATTCCAAATTCATTTTTGAAAAATACACATCACAGAATATTTATTAACACTTATTCCATGTATTTTATGATGATTTCTTCTATATTTTAATAGGTAAAACTCGTTATTATAAAATCTTTTATTCAAATATGGTTCTATCTAGGTGGAGTCGAGAATGCAGAAATTGCGCTAGGATTTGAATGGAAATGAAGCTGTCTTGAATGGGAGCATTTTGGAGCATAAATTCAAGACACTTTGAGCTTGGTTTGAGCATAAATGGAGATGCACTCAAAGATGAATTGATGTTTGTGATGGATGAGTTTGCGAGCCAAAATCATATCAAAAGTGCTAGTGACTTGAAGCTATAAATTGGATGAACACAAGGGAAAATGAAACTCATGAAAATGAAGGAAATAATGGGAAGAAAAGGGGCCACAAATGTGACCTTTTGGATGTCACAAATCAATGTCTGATTGCTTGCAAACGTGACATAATTATGGAGGAAATTCAGCCAATAAATGTGTCACGAACGTGACTACATGTGCATCACAAATTGGAACTTCAAAAACATCATTCGTGATGCTAAATTGGCAGCTTAAATTTAGGTAAAATCATTGTCACGTTCGTGACTATCTTGGGATCACGTTTGAGAAGGTAAAATGGCCATTTGTGACTCATTTGAATGGCAAAAATTTTGGCCAAAAGAGTGTCACGAACGTGACTAAAGTTGCATCACGAATTGGAGTCCACAAATGCCATTCGTGAAAATTTATTTGGGAGCCAATTTTGAGTTAGAAACATAGTCACGAATGCAACTAACTTTACCCACAAATTAGAGGAGGAGATTGGCTTAAATGTGACTTGTTGTGAGGAAGATTTTGGCATGGAATTGAGTCACGAACGTGACTAAATGAGTATCACAAATTGGGACTTAATTTATGCCAAATGTGACATACATTTAAGTGAAAAAATGTGTCCAGAAGGTGAGTTAAGAATGTGACTCGCCATGATCACAAATGGAGCATGAAATTTGGCCAAACATGACTCAGAATTTTGGCTCAAAATCAAGGCAAAATATATGTCACAAACATGACATATTTGAGTCATGTTTTGGGGCAAAAAAGTCCCATTCATGACTCACATAACATGGTCCAAAATTGCCTTAAAATGGCTGGCTTAAGAGGTGGCATATTGGACATTTTGAAGGATACCAAAGATAGGCCATAAAAGGGTTGTATTAGGGTTTTCAGGGGACATTTTTGCTAGGATTTTAGCAGAGGAAAAGAGGAGCTTACAAGGGTTTTTATTTCCATATTTCTTTAGTTTTATGTATTTCTTATTTTCCTTTCATATGTTTTTAGTTTTACCCATGCTAGGCTAGACATTTTGTTTGGTTTTGCATGATGTAAGTAGATTCTATAATTGGTTTCCTGTTGGATTTTGACTAATGTGCTTGAATGAAATTCTCTTTTGCTAGAATGCATGTCTATTTGATTGGGTTTATGAATGAAAGATAGTGGGGACATTTTGTCATTAATTTTTTGAAGTGTACCTATTGTTTACGATAGAAAGAGTAAAGTAATTAATTAAGGAAAATGAATAATCCATAGTAGTGACATGCTAGGATTACATTGCATTGGACTTTAATTAATTGAATGCTAGCTTAAGACATTTTATTGCAAAATTATCTTATCATTCAATTTTAGTATTCTTATCCTGGAATTGTGAAAGCCTAGGGTTGATAAGGCTAGTAAATATTTTTTGCGTTCAATTGGATAGAAATATACCAATTGACGCTAATGTGTACGATGAAATGCCTATGTGATCAATTGCCTTGCCTAGTTTAATGTATCACGAAAGTAGAACATTAGCTAGGTTTAAGGACGCAATTTTCACCATCCTAGAAGGGACTCTTAATTGAATATAGCGCGAGAACACCATCATTAACTTCAATCTAATTAAGTAACCAATTGTAGGTGTATTGAAGTATAGGAAAGCCCGACGCTGTTAATGATTGTTTTTAGTTACTTTTTTTATTTACGAATTTATACCTTAGATCAATTATTCGAAACAAAAAAAATTTCCATGTTTATTGCTTTAGTTTATTTTCTTGTTAGCATCAAATTAATTTAATTACTCGTTCCTCGTGAGATTCGATCCCATGAGGCATACCGATCTAGTGCGCTCGATAGACACCAGCCAATAAATATATGAGGCTTAAAAAACTTGTAAATTGGAATCAATGTAGACTCAATTATTATATAGAATACGACCATCTAATGATCTGTGCTAATTATGTACAAATTGGGAAACTAATCATGTAGATGAAAGAGTCCTAGTTGAATAAGGACTAGGACATGTTTGGCTAAATTCTAATTAATTTAGAATTCAAAATTTGAATTTAAATCATAGAAGAATTAAAGGATAAAATAAGGAAGTTTTGATAAGATTACGACAACTTTTAAGTAAGATCACGTTTACGACAAGGATTGTCCTAAAAGTGTAAATGAGATAAGTATTATCTTATCCCCTAATAATCCTAGGCTAAATTAAATTAGAATTTGAATTCCAACATGAATCCTAATCTAATTTTAATTTAAATAGATAAGGAATTAGGAAAATAAGGATAAACTTAGGTTTTATCTCTCCTATCCTCTTTAGGACTCTTATACCATACTATATATAAGGAGACATATTCTGCTTATTTTGGGATGATTTTGGCCTTGACCAATAGTGTTGAAAGGTGAAAAAATTAATTTTCTTTGCTAATGCATTTTCTTGTAGCTGATAATACCAATCAAGCTAGTACTCACCCTTTTCGATAAGGACTGGTAGTATGTGTGTGAGCATAGAGGGAGGTCACGTACAAGTAGCACCTTTGTGACATGATTTGTCTTAGTTGAAGGTTGTATAGGATGGTCCAATATCGTAGTTACACATGGCACATATTCCAAACCATTCCTTTCAAGTTTTAAGGTACGTAACTCTAAACTAGTTAACTAGTTTTTGCAAAACTAGTTTAAAAACCCTAACATGGCTAAAACTTTAATGGACCATAAACTACCTAATTTTGCTTGTTTGTTTATGTGCTAGTCTTGTATGATTGGATATATAAATGAGATTAGGTCAATTAAAATTGTATGACATGTTTAATTGATGAGTTAGGCTGTAATTAAAATTTTTAATTTGGTCTAATCATAATTAAAATGCTGATTAATTTGTTTTGTGACCTAAAACTCTAGTTGATTGAATGATAGGCCTAGATTTGATTGTTATATGTCAAGTTGTCTTTTGTTTGATTAAAAATGGTAAAATCACTCTATGGAATATATTATTTCAATAATAAAATGTTTTTATGGTGTGCATTAATTGGTTTAATAACACAAAATCATTTCAAGCATTTTAATGTGATTTAATACAAAGTATGTGCATTGTTTTGGTTTTTATTTGCAAAGTTTATTCTTGGTTGATTTTTTTGTGCATTCACATGCATTCATTTATGTTTAACTTGCTTTATGTGTTTAATTCATATTGTTATATATATTATTATATTTTAATGTTTATGTATTTTGTTACATATTATTGAAATTGGCTAAATCAAAAATTCTCTATAGTGTCCATATGAACAAAGGATGACTAGCATGCGTTAGGTTTTTAAGAGAGTGTTCATTCAATAAGCCTATTGGACCTCAATCCAAACCCATCGTGGGGTTTAATCATAGTTATCCCATAAACACAATTTCCTTAATGGGCTTGGAAATTAAGTTTAAAACTAAACTTTGTTTGATCCATGAATGATATTATTTTTGTGTATCTTTGTTTGGATGTTATGAATGAGTATGCATGGTGCATTCATGGGCCCTACTTTTTGTAATTTTAAATGGAGCCAACGTGCCTCTTAAGGATTATTGTAATTTTAGTTTAGTACTTAGAATAGTATTAGAATGAAGACATCATGCCCTTGAACTTCAAAGCCCACCAGATCAAAGTGAAGAGCCCAAAACCATCCAGAATTGGAGACCACAGCTTGAAGATCGATTATGCCATTAGACTAGATCTTAGTTGTAGGACTTTTAGGCCTATAATTGTCACGTTTACTTTTATGGACGATATATTTATATGCTATGAATGGATGAATGACAAAGTGTTTGCCATGAAAGCCATAACTAATAGGAATCCCTAAAAATAGTAAGTCATAAAGTTGCCTTCCTAATTTGAACACATTAAGGATCTTGAACAATGGTTACATATGTTATGAGTCCTAGGTATGCCCTTCTTTCTTTTTGAAGCATGAGTTATGAATGTGTGTTAAACTTAACATGAAAAGGTATGGATAAACATATGCAATATTAAATGTGCTTTTATGATTAACACTTGATTATGTTAGCCTATTTGATCCAAGAGTCATGCACCAAGCACGATTGGTGTTTGCCTACCTAAGTAGCTTAACCTCTAGGTGTATGGCTCAACTTGATTAGGGTGTTGTTATGAAAATTGGATCTTAGCCCATAAACATTAACAAATTGTTTAAAGGGATATCAATTTAGTTTATATGACTTTTAGCCTTAACTAATTAAGTTGATCTTAATTCTGTTTGCTAAATATGACACAACCAAATAACAAAAAATGCCTTCACACTATGAATGGTCCTTAAAAAGGATAAAATGGTTCAAACAATATAGACTATTCTTAAAATTTGAGAAAGATTCACAAAAGTGAGAGAAAGTTATATGTGATGAACAAACACTTAACTCAAAATTTATGAGGGACTTCACCGCCATTCAAGGGTAAACCTTTGAGAAATATAGAGTGGCTATAATGATGTGACCTATGTTATATTGACCATAATGATGTCTAAGTTACGAAGCAAAACATGGACCTAGAGGTATACGAGATTATGTTGCACATGAAGAGAATGTTTGAAGAACAAAGAGATAAAGGCAATGAACTAGGCAAGGTGAATCTTATAGGACATATTGGACCCTATGGGAGCAAACCTAAGGCCCAATTCAAGTCAAATCTTAAAAGGAAAGGAAAAGGAAAGAGAAAGTCAAAACCCATGGATCCTAATAACAATAGGAGTGAGGCTGCAAATCCAAAAATACTCCTAAGGCAAGTGAGCCAAAGCTTAAGAAGAGAAAGAATACTTGTTTCCATTGCCACCAATTCAGTCATTGGAAGAAGTTTAAGCTCTACAAGGAAGAGTAAAAGAGGAATGAGACCAAGGCATCTTGTTCAATCATTTAACTATTTTGACCACTTTATTACTAGGTACTAGTTGTGGATGTTCTAACATTTGCTTTGCAAATGTGTAGGTACAAAGAAATAGGTTATTGCTTAAATGAAGGAAAGGATGAGCCTCTTCGTGTATGTTAAGGAGCATAAAGTCTTTTGTTGGTCATCCTCTTCAAAAACTTAAATTTTAGACTACAAATTTTGAACAAATGTTTAATTTTGGCCCTCTGTCAAACATTGTTACATTTTTCATAAAGGTTGGATTTCTAGTTTTGGATTTTAATTTTACTAAAATATAGTATTTTTGCAAGTATTCCATAACATTCATGATTGTCTAAGTATTCTGTACAGCTTGAATACAAAAGGGACGAATTCCTTTATCTTTGGAATAATTATCTAGAACATATGAAACTAAAATATGATAAAACTTCTCAGAAGTGTTCTAGTCATATGAGATAAGATTATTTATAGAAAGATAATTTTGTCATTTAGTATATATGAAAAAGGAGAAGCGTGTGCATCAAGACTTCAAGCTAGAAGTGTTTGATCAATACATAAGCTATCCTTATATAGAAAGATGATTAAAGATTTCATTTAGTCCATATACACAAGAAAAATGTGTACATCATGACTTTAAGGAAGAAGGTTTTAATTAATACATGAGTTATTTTTATATGGAAAGATGAGTAACTAAGTGAAGTGAAGAGTCTTATACATGCAAATGTACTGAAACACCCTAAACTAATTAACATATAATCATGTGATTTAACCTTAATCTATTATTCATAATGTGGAAGCTTTTAAAAATGTCTTACTGTAGAGAGAGGAAGTGCTAAGGAATGATAACTGACCTACTTCCTGGACTATCTTCTAGTACCTATTCCTGAAACAAAAATCACAGTTGAATGAGTTGTGGGCTCAATGAGTAATCATCTATAGATATTTATCATCTTTTATATCTATCTGTTCCTTTAGTACTGTAATTTTATTTATATATGTGAGGACATGTATATCTTATCATCTGTATACTTTTTCTGTATTCTGCATCTATGTTCTTTTATACATATGACCATATGAACATGTGAACTATGCTTACTATGTTATACTACATATATATATATATATATATATATATATATATATATATATATATAGTGTTGTACTGTGCTATCATGTGCTATACTTCCATCTCTGATACAATATTATACATCTGTCTCCAATTGCCACCACTGTCTGTGTGGAAACCACCCATCATATATCACCACCTCTATCTATTTATTATGTGTATCATGTGACTATGTACTTATGTGACTTGGAATCTTATGACAGTGAAATCATGTGACTGTGTTATCATGTGACTGTATTTTTATGTGTTCTTATATCATTTGCATTCTTGTATAAATTCATATGTATTCTATTAATCTTATTTACTGGAATACGATTATATGTATATGAATTCTGTAAAGTCGTGAAAGGTCATGTACTTTCTTTGACATATTTATTATTTTGTGTTTCATATAGAAGTCATGCAAGATCATGTTTCATTTAAACATATGTTCTATTTTCATTATTTCTATTTTCGTCTGTGTAACTTAATTTCTTAATTGTATTTTCTTAGGATCTTTCCGAAGATTTTATTTATAATCACATATGTTCTATTAAACATATACATCATATACTCTATCAACAATATCCACACTCTAGCAATTCTAATAATTCGTATATAACTGTAATTAAAATAAATTTGGATTGCTCACCCGTATATCCATATTTTTCTAGCTCCTCAAAATTCAAATTCTGCTATAATTACCCAATAAATTCACCGAATAAATTTCCAACAATCAATATCATAATCCAAATAACAAATATCCATATAAATCCTGACAATTCTATGAACAAATATTTAGAACTCATAATTATTCTTACCTCTATTTCCTCGTTCGAATATTCAGTATTTCCTTAATTGATGTTTTCTTTCCTCAGAGTTATTTTTCTATATTCCTATTTCGTTGGCACAACCCATGCTTAATTGGAACGACCTATGCCAATTACACCTCATTCTACAATTTCTGAAGCTCATGAAATTGGACAAATTTAATTGACACGGCCCATGTCACATTGGCACACCCCATGCCAATTTCACCTCCTCATGCTTGAAGTTCTAAGATCAGTATCCATTTGCCACATCAACACGTCCATTCTTTTCTTGGCAAGCCTTGTGTCACCATCAACACACCCTGTGTCTGTCAGCACACCATGTGTCTATCTGCACACCCAATGTTTGTCAGCACACCTTGTGGCACACCCTTTTACTATAATATTTTCTTCAAATATTCACCTGTAGCAATGTTATAACCTTTATTTTAATTACAATTTATTCATTTATTTATTTAGCTTAATTTAATTAATCATTTCACTAATTATGAGGTTTTAGGACGAGGATGTTACAAATCTCCCCTCTTTAAAGAATTTCTTCCTCAAAATTTCTATCTATGTACTATTTTAGATTCGTACATCTAAAATCTGATTCTTGTATAATCATCTATGTGATCAAGCTCACATCCTCTCTTTATACTTCATACATCTTCTGTGAGAATATTAGTATAACCACCAGTGTTAATAACATCAATCCCAATTCAAGTACTTATTACTACTATAGCATGTTCCAAATCGTATGCTGAATAATCTATTTCATATCACCATACACTTATAACATATATTTCTTTGAAAAATCATTCCCAATACATACTGGAGAAAATTCTTTATCATGTGAATATGTTTTCCATCATTTATACATATCATCCTCTAATAATGATACCATATTATACAACCTGTATTCTGATCATATCATAAACTCTTTCTGTTCTTTCTAATCAATATTCAATTAATACTAAATCTGCTCTTACTGAAATTTTGGTTTGTCTAATATCTTTAACTCTGTAAAATTCCAAAATCCTATCTGTATTAAACACGCTGACAATTCTCTGTATGCACTATAGGTACACTGTTTACTATCATTGAGAATATACTGAATCTTAAGATTTTTTATATAAAGAATCACTTGTTCCTTTTTCTTTAGCATAGGGGTCTGCTGGTCCCTCTCTCTCTGGTCACTATTATAACTATGTCATATTATTCTATTAAGATGCACATATCACACAGTGCACACAATCATACATATAACTACTATCAAGAGATCATATCCCTGCTTTGATATCAAAATGAAACACCATAAACTAATTAACATATACTTATGTGATTTAACCTTAATATATTATTCATAATGCGAAAGCATTTAAAAATATTTGATTGTAGAGAGAGGAATTGCTGAGGAGCGGCAACTAACCCACGTATTGGCTCAGTAAGTAATCATCTACAATTATTTATCATCTTTTATATCTATCTGTTCCTTTAGTTCTATAATTTTGTTTATATACACAAGGACAGATATATCTTATCATCTGTATACTTTTTCTGTATTCTGCATCTGTTCTATTTTATACATATGACCATATAAACATGTGAATTATGCTTACTATGATATACTATGTTGTACTATGCTATTATGTGTTATGCTTCCATATATGATACAATACTATACATCCATCTCCATTATACATCCATCTCCAATCACCACCACTGTCTATGTTAACACCACCTATCATATATCACCACCTCTATCAATGCATTTTTTGTATCATGTGAATATGGAATCTTATGACTGTGAAATCATGTGACTGTGTTATCATGTGACTGTATTTTCATGTATTCTTATATCATTTTCATTCTTGTATAAATTCATATGAATTCTTGTATAAATGTCTTGGAGTTCTATAAAGTCATGAAAGGTCATGTACTTCCTTTGACATATCTATTATGCTGTGTTTCATAAAAAAGTCATGAAAGATCATGTACTTCGTTTGACATATCAGTTATTCATATATTTCATTTATACATATGTTCTTATTTCATTATATTTGTGTCTAGCTGTGTAACTTAATTTTTTAACTATATTTTCTTAGATCTTTCCTAAGATTTCATATGTAATCACATCTGTTCTATCAAACATATAAATCATATACTCTATCAATAATATCCACACTTTATAAATTTTAATACTTCGTATATAACTGTAATTAAAATAAATTTGGATTGCTCACCTGTATATTTGTATTTTTATAGCCCCTCGAAATTCTAATCCTGTTATAATTATCAAATAAATTCACCGAATAAATTTCCTATAATCAGTACCATAATCCAAATAACAAATATCCATATAAATCCTAACAATTATACGAAAAAATATTCGCAACTATATAATTATTCTTACCTTTATTTCCTCGATCAAATATTCGGTATTTCCTTAATCAATATTTTCTTTCCTCCGAGTTATTTTTCTATATTCCAATTTCTATTTATTTTTCTCGTGTATTTTCCTCTGTTTCCTCTTTTTCCTTTCGGTTCCCTTCTATTTTCCTTCCTTTAGATTTTTTTTCCGAAATGTACTTTTATAGCAAATGTTAATTGGTGGCGCGACTCATGCTTAATTGGCATGACCTATGCCAATCAAGTTACAATTTTCAAAGCTTATGAAAAATGGGCACATTTAATTGGCACGGCTGACCAGTGTTTAGTAAGCGTACTAAATCAGTGTAGTTTTACAGTGGAAGTATGACTCTTGAGATCGAATCTCTCGAGGAACGTCGTATTTAAACTGATTCGGTGCTAAAAATAAAATCAAGAAAAAGCGGTAAGCATAAGTTGGATTTTGGGGTTTTTTTATTTGCGTAAGAAAATCTAAAATAAGCAGTAAAATAAAGACTCAACAATGAACTAAAAATGTGGATTTTCTTAGACAGCAATAGATTTTACACTTGGTTATTTAATTGGATTGAGGTTAGTGATGGTGTTCTCGCACTATTGTCAATTAAAAGTCCCTTTCGAGATGCTCAAGATCGGGTCCTTAAACATAGCAAGTGTTGTACTTTCGTGATACACTAAACTAGGCAAGGCAATAGTCACTTAGGCATTTCATCGAACACATAAGATCATTTGGTATATTTATATCCAAACAAGCCCTAACTCTATTTGATTTAGCCTTCCTAAACCTAGAATTTTACTAGCAATGAATAATACAACAATTGCAATCAAATGTCCTAAATTAGCATTCAATTAATCAAAGCACAATGAGATATAATCCTAGCCTGTCACTACTATGGATTGCTCATATGGTTTAATTGATTACGTCACTCTTTCTATTCCAAAAGAATAGGTACACTTTAAGCAATCAACCAAAATTCCCATTCAATCATTCATTCATGAAGCACAATAAAAAAGACAATCATTCAAGCATAAAGATAGGCCATTCAATAAACAAAACCTCAAGATATTCATTAAGTAAACCAAGCATAAGTCCTCCATTTACATCAAGGAAAAGCCAATAAAAGCACTAGCATAACATGGCTAGGTGAAATAGCAAAAACAAAATAAAGAAAAACATCATAAAGGAGAGGAAAAGAATAACATAAAACCCTTGATTCTTGCGTCCTTCCCCTCCAGCCAAAATGTGGTAAAAAAGACCCTTAAAATGATCTTAACAAACCCTATTTATATGCCTCATATCACCCCACTGAAAATAACTTGAATGCCGCCACTTACACCACACAAATAAGGGACATTTTAGGCCATTTATGAGTGTCACAAATTGGATATTCATTTCTTAATTTGTGACTTCCATGAGTCACATTTATGACTATCCTATTGCCCAACAATTCCTTTTGAAAATAATGTCATGTCTGTTCCATTTCAAGTGTCCAATTCATGACTCAGAGCGTGTCACCTTTTCTACCCTTTTTTCCTTGAAAATAATGTGTCACTAATGAACATTTGGGTTCACAATTTGTGACACAAAGTGTCACGAACGTGACACCACTTTTGGCCATCATTTTCCTCTTAAAAATGAGACACGAATGCACCATTTTAAGTCACCAATTCATGAGTCAGAGGTGTAATGTTCGTGACACCCTTCCTAACAACTTTTTGCCTCAAAATAAGGTGCCACAAATGCTACTTTTGAGCCGCAATTTGTGACGCTGAGTGTCAGAATGTGATGCCAAGTGTCAGAACATGACGCCAAGTGTCATTACGTGACGCCAAGTGTCAGAACGTGACGCCAAGTGTCACGAATGTGACGCCACTTATGCCCACCATTTTGAAGTGTCACAAATTGATTTTTGAGTCCCCAATTCATGAAACAAAGTGTCACGAACGTGACACCTCTTCTAGGCACATTTTCACAGCTTAAAGTGGTGTCATGAATGCTACTTTTTCATCAAAATTCGTGACACAAAGTGTCACGAACGTGATGGCCACTCTGGTCACCATATTCCACTTGAAAATGAGTCACGAATACACAATTTGAAGACCTCAACTAATGGCACCAAGTGTCACGAAAGTGACCATGCTTCTGACCCTCTTTTCCTTTATTTTTTGAGTCACAAATTGAAAGCTTTGGCATCACTATTAGTGACACAAAGTGTCATGAACGTGATGCATGTTCTGGCCCCAAAATCTTTGCTTCAAATATTTTAATTATCATCCACAATTCATGACTCCATTGTGTCCTCCTTGATGTGCCATTTTCTTCCTCATTTTCTTAGCAAATCTCCATGTTCTTCAATTGCACCTAGATAAAACCAAAGTGCATCAAATGAAATTATATTTAAAATTTTTATCTACTAAAATATAAATATGCTATAATAGGAATATAATAAATGTGCATTATTGGTCCTATCAATGGCCCATGTCACATTGGCACACTCCATGCTAATTTCACCTCCTTAAGCTTCAATTTTTGAGATCAATATCTATTTGCCACATCAACATGCCCATTCTTTTTATGGCATTCCCTGTATCACCATCAGCACACCCTGTGTGTGACGCTAATGTTTAAACCTTTCACTTTTCATAAAATATGATTTTTGGCACTAATTTTTTTTTCTTTTTAAGGTCCCAACTCATCACAATGCAAGGGATAGATATAACGGAAATAATTTTAAATATATATATATATATATCCACGTGGCATACATGCATTTAATTTAAACCCACCCGTTACAAAAATGATTACAAAAATGCGGAAGCGATAGTATGTGGTTTAAAACAATGCTGATGCCATAAACGCCTAAAGTATATGAGGCTACACAAAATCTCAAAATATGTTGATCAAAACACTGCCGGAGCCAACCTGCCGGCCGTATCACACGTCTGTGCCCCGCCCAAAAGAGTCTCGCACCGCTA
>CANYCX010808913.1:0-15194 GCA_948193385.1 Breynia disticha f. nivosa
CTTTTGTGTCGAACAAATCGAGATGGTGCAGTGAGGATGAAGTGTTTGGTTTAGAAAGATGACTTTAAGCAAATGCTAAAGACGGTATATTTGTACGTGAGTTCAACAGTAAAGGAGGTCAATCAACACACTGAGGCTACAGAATTTGATCCCCGGTTTCGTAGCGGCGCTAAGAGAGGTATACAGGCCTAGACCTACTGGTTCGCCAGTCTCATTCAGAGATTCCCTGCACTTGGCTCGTGGGTTAGCCCGATCCCTTGCCTAAAATTTTGTAATAAAAAAATATTTATCATGATAATTTTAAGTTGTTTTCATTAGGGTTTTTAATGTGAAAAAAATCAATGAGCAATTTTTTGTTATTGTCAAAAGCGGGACTTCAACGTGGTGTAATTTAGTCCATATCTCTTACAAAAGCAAATGTTAATTAAAATATTTTAGCGTAATGAAATTGATAATTAAGGTCCCGTGGATGTATTTAACTCCGCTATTGGTAAACAAAATATTTTGGGTATTATTTAGTATGAGAGAAGTGAAGGAGGAGAAGTTGCTTCTCAAGAAACTTAATTACTATTATGTTTAGTATGCATTTTCTCTACTTTTCTAAACACAAGGGAAATTATTTCCCTAAAAACCTAACATAATTCTTAAGAACTTTATTCATCACTATGAAAAGTTCAAAAAATCTTTTACTCTATTTTTTTATTTTTTTTAAAATATAATAATATTTAGTTAATTAAAATTTATATTATAGTTATAATTTTATGATGCATTTAATCTTATATTTTTATTTTAAATTATAATAATATTTTAAACTTTTAAAAATAAAAAAAAAATATTAATTCACAAATTTAATATAACAAATAAAAATATTTTTTAAATAATATATATTTTAAAAATAATTTATTAATAAATTTTATAAAAAAATTGGAAATTTTCAAATTATATAAAATTTCATTAATTGTAATGTTATTATTTTATTAAGAGTATTATGGGTACACATTAAAAAAATATCTAACACTTCTCAAAAAATAATTTTTTATATCGAACACATAAAAATCATACTTCTTCACTAATTTTCTTTTAAAATAACTTACTTGCTGATTAAATTATTTCCGAAAACTTTCTTAATTGGTACCGAATAATGTTTGGTTAAATGGGTGGCAAACAAAGTAAAAGAATAGAAGTATTATTTTGCCACATCTTCACTCTATTCACATCAGCAGACCCTTCTCTCCTCCACAACAAACTAACCTTATTGCAGTAAACTTGATGAATTAATTCCCTTGTAAAATTAAATACAAAAGAAACAGATGACACGACTTCTGAACTAACTTGTAAGAGTCAAGTGTGATGATTATAAAAACAAACATTACATCACATCAAATCACCCACCTTAGATTCATTCTCACCTTAGTTCTGTGTCAGTCTCTGTCTTCTATGGCTGTTCCTTGATGGATGAGTGACTGTCGGCATTTCACATGGGTCCCGTTTTTACTTGGACCCACTTTTCTCTCACCCTAAAACCCAAAAACAATAACAATAGATTCATAGAACATGAGCAATAAGCTAACGTTACCACCTCTCGCAATAACACTGCTTTGCTTATCTCCTCCAATCTCCATGGCTTCTTCAATGAAACAAACTAATTCTACGTAGCGACATTACTACAACAAAAGCAAGAACATTGAAAATAGAGGAGAAGAAGTAAAGAAATCTCGTTTTCTGCGTTGTTGTGATGGACTCAAGAACACAACTTGATCACGCACTTTTTCAACTCACACCGACAAGAACCAGGTATATTTTGTCTGGTTTGTACTAATGGGTAGTGTTTTTTGGGATATAAATAAAAGGGTAGTTGAGATTAATGCGCATTGTGTTGGTTAACGAATGTGGGGAAATTTTGTTTTATTTTTGTGTTGAAGGTGTGATCTGGTGATCTTTGGTGGAGGTTTGAATGAGAAATTGGCCTCTGGACTTCTTGAACCGTTTGTTTCTCACTTGAAAACTGCTAAAGATCAGATTTCTAGAGGAGGGTATTCTATCACGCTTCGTCCTGTTCCTCCTCATGCATATTGGTTCACCAAAGCCACTCTTCAAAGGTAGCATGTTTTGCTTTATTATAGTTTTTGTTTTTTTTAAAAGCTAACTTCACTACCAGTGATTGAGTTTTATCAAATCTGACTATAGGTTTGTTTGTTAGATTTGTTGCCACGGAGAAGTGAAATTGGTCTTGGCAGGAAAAATTTACTGAGATTTTACCAGATTTGGCTAAAACATAAATCTTTGGAAAGTTTCAAATTTGTATACATCTTTTAGTTGCAATTTCTTTCTTTATCAATAGTGGATGTATTTTTCTTTCCCTTTAGAGTGGGGATCAATAAATAATAAATTGGCATTGTATCAAATAAGTTTGGATTTCTTTCTTAGTGGAAATGGAGAAATATATCTGTATCTGCAATTGGTTTTTACCAGAAAATGACAACTCAGAACCAAATGATTTTCTTTTCAGGTTTGTGAGGTTTGTTAGCTCACCAGAAGTCCTCGAAAGGTTTGTTTCAATAGAGAAGGAACTAGATCAGATTGAGAGCTCAGTTCTGTCAAATGATCGATCAAATGCAGATGCAGAAGGTATGCTTGAAGCTACATTTTCTTTTTTTGAAATCATTCACAGAACACACTTTCAGTTGAAATCAAACTCAAGATTGTTAATTGTGATAGTTTAACATTATTTGCAAGTACTGATGCAATTTTACAATATCTCGATCTTAACTTTATAATTGCTGGATCATGCGCTTCAAGTTAACACTTAATTAGGGAATTTTGTCATTTAACAGTCACATGAACTTACCTGGAATTGACTGAAAATCTTTCAGGTGCTGCTGGGAATTACCAGAAGTCAAATGCATCATCTAAGGTATGTTGTCTCTCAAAAAACTTACATGAACAACATCTCTTATGGATATATTTTTCCAAATATTTAACTTCTATTGTGTTGTCTCGTTTTAGTCAAATGGAGCAACTGATGCTGGACAGGAAGAAAATTCCAAGTGAGGATCTAATCTAGCAAATAACCATGTCTGGTGACACAAAATACTCTTCAATTATTTTGCATTGACTTCTCAGATTCTGTGATGAAACAGGGTTCATCTTCAACGTGCCTTGGAAACTAGAAGAGCTGTGCTCCGCAAAGAGCAAGCAATGGCTTATGCCCGTGCCTTGGTTTCTGGATTTGACCTTGATTGTTTAAATGATCTCATCTCCTTTGCTGATGCTTTTGGAGCTTCACGTTTACGGTACATAATTTAGCAGTAATTATTCGTCATGTCAATAAGAACTAATAAATTTTTGTTAACAATAAGATGACACTGTACATGATATGATTCGGTAAACCATTCATTCCTCGTGTTCTTAATGACATCTTTAGGTTTAATTATCATTTTCTGCATAGAAGATTTAGTTTATTTACTAAAGTCTCAAATCATTGCTTTTTCTTTTTATGTAATGTCGGTAGAAAACTGCCTCGCTTGAGATTTTAAAATGAAAATACGTTTTTTTATCACGTAGGGAAGCATGCATAAATTTCTTGGATTTGTGTAAGAAGAAGAATCAAGATCGACTCTGGGTAGATGAAATAGCTGCAATGCAAGCAGCAAGGCTGGAGTTGCCATATCTTGGAACTTCTGGAATAACCATTGCTGGTGAAGAATACCCCAGTCAATTCGGCAGTCTCAATGGAGGAAAACATGGCGCAATGGATGCATCTGGCTCAGCAACAAGCCATGGAAGTGTAGACTTAAGTGAAGGTCTTTATTAAAGATTCACTGACTTCTAATTATTATTAAAGATTCAGACTTCTAATCAGTTGATGTTATTTGGTCTGAAAATTCTGGTGAAGTTCTGGTTGTTTTTATATTTTGCTTACTACATCTCTATTAAAAAGTGCTGCAGTGTGATCCACTTAAAAAATAATTGTTCATTTCTTCCCTGGTTCTCCCTATCAGATGGTTTTTGAGATCTGATTAATGGCAAATTTGACTGATATTTTCTTCTTCAATTCCTGAGATTATTAACAAAATTTGTTTGCACTTTCAGAAGCTGATCATTGATGAATATTAATAAATGCAGATGGTAGTCAGACGCAATCAACTACTCATGCGCCTTCACCATGGCCAAACCATCTTCCTCAGTACATGCACAACTTTCAGGGTCCTATGTTTCAACAAATGCCTCCATATCAAGGTTATCTGTATCCGGGTATGCAACAATACTTTCCTGGAAATATTCAATGGCCTCCAAATGTGGATGATTCTAACTTCAGTAGGGATGGGGAAGCTGATGATTATAGAAGACATAAATCGTCCAGGAACAAGAAGAAATCTTCACATGGAAAGGCTTCAAAACAAGATTCCTCTGAGCCTAGTGATTCAAGCTCGGAGAGCGAATCGGAAGACTCGCAGAATGAAGAAAAGGTAGGAAGGAAAAAACACAGGAAGAAGTCCTCAAAAAAGGTTGTCATTCGCAATATTAATTACATTACATCTAAGAGAGATGGAGAAAAGGGCAGTTCATCTGAGGAGACATCAGCTGAAGATGATGACTTAATTGGAGAAGCTCTGAAAAAGCAGGTAGAAGAAGCTGTTGGTTCATTAGAAAAACGAAATAAACCAACCTCACGTCGACATAAGAAGTCTCAGCACAGCAAAATGAATCATTTAAATGGCGACAATGGTCAAGAAAACAAGAATGCTTCTACAAATGACCATTGGGGTGCCTTCCAGAGCTTTCTCATGAAGGATACAGACTCTTTTGAAACAGAACAAGCTCCTGTCTGGAGGGATGGGCAAACTGTTACACAGAACTCTAACTCGGCTTTTACTATGGAGAATGAAACTGTAAGGAAGCAACATGCTGTTTCAGATGATTCATTTCTGGCATTGAAGGGAGAATTTAATAATGCAACTGCGTCTCCTTTTGAATTTGAAAACGGTGGAAACGGCAATCTGATGATGAAGAAAAGGGGAAGTGCACGCGAGGAACTGATATTTTCTCAGGGAACAGAGGAATCTGGTAATCTTCCTCGAGGAGCTGTTTCTGATTATTCGTCTGAGCCTATGATAATCAGAAGTCAAAAGGGAGATTCGTTAATCGATAACCAAATGGTTAATAGATTCGCAAGCAAGGACCAAAGCTTGGACTCCAAAATGTTTGAGGGCAATTATGCGTTGTCGTTAACTGGCAATAATTCCAACAGTGACGAGACTAAGAAAGATGTTATAGCTGATGACTCATTTATGATCCAAAGTCGAGCCTTCGATGTAGATCACTCACAATTGAGGACAGACATGAGCGTGGTTGAAGCTATTCAATACGTTAATGGTAGTCCGGAAATTTTGAATGATGATAAGGTTGGAGCACAAAATGCTCATGAACCAGATGACCTCTATATGGTTCTTGACCGTGATTCAGCTGCTGAGCATCACATGACATCTTGGACGCCGGAAATGGATTATGGAAATGGCATTTTAGCTGCAGAAGTGAATGGCCGACGCTCTGGCGTTGAAACCGAAGCTTCTGAGGACATTGGTTCTGGTACAAACACCAAAGGAAAAACTGCTGCAAAACCTGGTACTGGTAAAGAGGCACGATCAAGACTTTCCAGCGGATCTCTTGCTAAGGGAAAATCTAATGTCATGTCAAGGACCAAACAGCCATCTTCTGCGGGCAGGACATCGGTTCCGAAAAGCAAAGCTGAAAAGGTATTAAACAAACATTTAAGCAACCTTTCATTAGAAAAAAAATCTGTGGGAAACCTTCTGAACTATTGCTGGAACACTCATTTCGTCTGTTCCATTACTTGTGTGAACTGTGAACTGTAGTATGGAGAAATGGTTTCTTTCTTAACTTGTATCTTATGATTTTTTTGTCCCTCGTATGAACATAAAATAGGAAGAAGAGAACAGAAAGAGAATGGAAGAACTGTTACTTCAGCGCCAGAAAAGAATTGCCGAAAGGAGTGCAGGGAACGGTTCAGTATCAGCTAGGAAAGTCCCAGCGCAAAAGGCAAGTGATGTCTCTTCTTCCAAGAATGAGAAACCGAAAGTTCAAGCTCCAAGTCAAGATACGAAAAATTCTATCTTCAGGACTTCCACCATTGATCGTCTTGCCACTTCAAGGACAACCCCAAAGGCAGAATCAGCTCAAACAAAACCAGGGCAACCTAAAACGTCAACTGCTAAGGTAAATGGTCAGAAGGATGGCACTGCTAATAACAGAAAACCAAATTCAGGCACCGTCAAATCGGATGTCATTCAAAAGAAGGACGATGTGGACACCAAAACAAAGAAGCCAACATTGTCTGCAGCTGCTGAAACAACTCTGCCATCAGATAGCATTGATGAAATCAATGATATTAAGGAATTACGCAGCATTGATTCAATGGAGAAGAGCCAAGTGAAAATAGCGTCCGAGCAATTGACCTCCAATGACCATGGAAGCAATGTTGCAGAATTGGATAACACAAAAGGTGGCAACAATGCTTTATCCAAATCAGAAACAGTTGTTTATGAAGACAAAAAATCCACTGATGATCAGGCTAAGTACATTACCGAAATGTCGACAAATCAAGTGCCGGAATCACCAAAGAAGACTCACGACCTTTCTGCAGGTGAAATCAGAGAGAATACTTCAAGAAATGTAACTTGGAATCCACCAACAATAACAGAAATAGAAATATCAACACCGCCACCACCTGAAATAGAAGCAGAACCAATCCATTCCCGGAAAAAATGGAACAGTGACGACATTTCCCCAAAAGCTTCAAAAGGAGGATTCAGAAAGCTTCTCATGTTCGGAAGAAAAAGTCGTGCATCTGCCGTGGCGTAAACAATGCTGAAGAAACATAATGTTGCAGACAAAAGTAGATGGTCATGATTCAAAATAAGGCCTTCAAGTCTTGTTGCCATGTTTTTGTAATTTATCAAGGTTTGTGTTTCCAAAGTTTTGAGTGTAAATTCTTATTGGACATGCTTTCTGTGTGTGCATTAGTTTGTCATTGAATCAATTCTTTAATCTGTTGCTGGTTTTTTAATGTAATCTTTAGTGAGTGCTTGCTCGTATTAAATTCAAAGTTTACAAGGATTCATTTGGCAGTGAACTTATTTCATTTACACTCTACTTGTTTTGAAGTTTAGTGTCGTTCATTAAAGTATCGTGTGTTAGGTTAACGAGGTTCATTAAAGTATCTTACGTATTAGATAGTATAGTTTTCTTCAGTAAAATGTCCATTGACTGCACTTCATCCTGATGGTTCAGAGACCTCATTTCCATTGTACATGCCATAGTTTCTTGAATTTTCATACCAACATACAATCTAACTCGTTCAAGCATTTCACGAATTCATAATCTTCAATTAGGTCTTTATATCGCTTCTAACATTCATCATTAAATTATCAAATCCGAGCAAAATAAACTTTATACACATTCCCACATTAACACGGTTAAGTACTTAAATTGTCCCAGTCACTAATCGTGTGATTAATATTAGGCATTTATAATTATTACACAATCGTATAATTTAACCATGTGCGGAAACATGGGCATTACATGGTTTACCACACAGTTTGCCCAAATTGTGTTTTAAATCATGCATGTGTGATCGGGTTTCAAAATCATTACACAATCATTAACACAGTTGAGACAATACATTACACGACCGTATAACCTTCCAAAACAATTACATTGGTTTTTCCAGACCGAATAAATAACAGTGTAACACTCAAAATGTAAAACCGTGTACCTATACAAGAAAAAAAAATTCCAACATTCTTACCGCTTTTCTTTCCATTCAATTATCACACCAAAATTTAAATCATTTGGGCAACATTATAACACTATTTGTAAGCATTTCCAAGCATCAAACATTGCACTTTGCTCTTATTCAATGACAATGTGACATTTATGGTATCGAATGAATTCTTCTTAACTGCATCGTACACTTTGAGCTAATTGGAGAACAAAGAACGGGAGAAAAAAATAGTAGAATCGAATATGAAAAAAGAAAATGGGGGCCATCTCTTTAAGAGCAAAAAGGATTTGTAGGCAACCTTACCTTTACGCAATACAACAAGCATCTGATCTGAGTAGTATTCTAAGATGCGCCTTTTTCATTACTTTACCCACATACATAAGCAATCTCCTCTTACATCTTTTTCCTTCTGCTGTGGCACTGTGGAAGTGTTTAGCCAAATTACCAAAACATCCTCTATTTACATCTCGTTTAAATTTTTACATACAAATTTAAAATATATTTAATATGTGATTAATTAACAACTATACTTTTTCACTTGTTTTAATTATTACTATATTTTTTTACTTAGGTTATATCAAAACAACGACTAAATAAATTTGTATTAGAATTTATAATTGATGAAGGTAATGTTAAAAGAAAATATTAAATTATGTATTAGAAGTGTAAAAATCACATGTAATATAAACAAATAATATTTTTCTAAAACAACATATATTTCGAATGATGGAGTAATTATTTTATATTATAGTTTTATAATATTTTCCATTTACACCCTCCATAAACGACATAGTGCTAGTTTCAACCTTCAAGGGAAGGATATCACCAAAAAAAATTCAAAGAGGAGGAGGATTCACAATTTTTATGCTATTGTCAAATGAGAGAGCTATGCTCCAATTAATAAATCAAAAGATCACTTTTTCAGCATAATAAATTAGATTAAATATAAATAACTTATTTAAATAAACTAAAATTAATAATTTTCTTTTTTTAGATATCAATGTTATTTTCTTTCTCAAAATAAATCTTTCTTCATTAACTTGAATAACGGGATGAATAAAAAAAAATCGAATACAATACACCAATTTGCTTTAGGACTTTATAAACCTCAACAAAGAATAAAAGGATGAATTTGTAAACAAGAACAAACTTCCGGACTTCAAAGTTAACAAAGGCCTATCTGGTCACAGACTCCCAGCTAAATTATACAATAAATCCCTGCAACTAACTTACCTACCTTGAACCAACTAAACAATCTTCATTCTTCAGTTAAAAAAAATATACTTAATTCTCTAAAACAGAAGTTGAAACACACACTTCAATCAACTCAACTAAGTTGTTCCGTCATTTTCTATAGGTAAAACATATCTTGTCCTTCACACTTGTGCCTTTATATTCTATACTTGTTTTGTTGCATACCAACTTGGTTTTCTTGTTATATGAATTCCAGACAATAAGAAACTTTACCATATCTCAGTGTTTTGTGTTGAAGGTTAATAAAAATGGCATCCAAGTTGTTGATGATATCAGTTTTAATCTTTGATATCATTGCTTTTGGTTTGGCTGTTGCTGCTGAACAAAGAAGAAGTCATGTAAGTTTACAGCTTTTGTGTTGCTGAGATTTGTCAGTCCCATTTTCTTGCATTTACAAGTATTTTTGTGCTCATTTGGATAATTTAGTCTCTTGGTTTGCTTCAGTGAATTGGGTTTTATGTTCTGTTGTATGGTTTTTCTGGGTTTGTTAAGGAGTGGTGCAAAATTCTGTCCTTTGGAATTGAATCTTTGGTTATTTATAAGGACTACTTAATGAAGGATAAGCATTGTATTCGTAGTTATTTGTAAATGAGGAACTGCTGCTGTTGCAGACTCTTATGTTGTAAATTGGATTAGATTAAAGCAAAATGTTACTCTTCATTGTGCTGTTTTCAGCAATAGTACTGCTGGAACATAGTTTGGGAAGTTTGATTTGGAATCGAACTATGTAGATCTCACTATATAGTTTTAGTCAATTGGATTCATTAATCCAGATTGTGTTCAAATATTGTAAATGCAGGATCCTTAGTCTCTTGCTGTGCAGATCGCATATCAAGCTAAAACAAGATGCTAATGCATTCATAATTCCAGATCTGCTCAGATGTTTAGTGCAGTTGCTTAATCAATTCTATTACTTGCAGGCAGTGGTGAAGCAGGATCCAGAAGTGAACTACAGTTTCTGTGTCTATGATTCTGACATCGCAACCGGTTTTGGAGTCGGAGCATTTTTGTTTCTCATGCTTAGCCAAGTCATTATAATGTTGGCCAGTAAATGCTTCTGCTTTGGAAAGCCTCTGATTCCAGGAGGTTCAAGGGCTTGTGCTGTCATTCTCTTCATTGTGTGCTGGTAATTCACCATTACCAACAATATCACACAGATCCTTCTTCTTGTCTGTAACTGTGTTTCTGTGGTTTGATTCTATTTACTTCACCTTTGTTACTTCTCTACCAGGGTGTTCTTCTTCATTGCTGAGGTGTGCTTGTTGGCCGGTTCGGTACGCAATGCTTACCACACCAAGTACAGGACTGTGTTCAGTGAGAGCCCAGATTGCCAAACTCTAAGAAAGGGAGTTTTTGCTGCTGGTGCAGCTTTTACTTTCTTCACCGCCATAGTTTCTCAGTTCTACTATGTCAGCTATTCAAAAGCCCAGGACGCATTTCAGCCATACAGAGAGCCCGCCGTGGGAATGGGAGCCTTCAGATGAGCTAGCTTTGTCTCTTAAGGAGATTGTCCTGTTCTGCTGTTCATATAGATGAAACTTCTTGGACTGTTTGGATCAAGTTGTCTCCTACATTGCCTTTCATATAAAGTATCAGAGGCTAAAATTTAGTAACGGATAAAATCTGTCACTGTATTCATATCATTTTTTTCCTTTTCTTATTTCTATTGTTCTTCTTCTGTTGTGCCTCCAGTCCTTTGTGTAAATTGTGTGTTGTTTTGCCTGTCATGAACAGCAGATTAATGTTTCTGTGTGTAGACCAAATAGCATTGAGGATGAACGGTACCGAGTTGTGCACAAATCTTTAATGTAAGATTCTCACTTGTTTCTTATCATTACTGCTGAATCGAGATGTACCAATTGACCTGATAAACACCGGCACAATTTACCATGAATATGGCCTATGGCATTGCTGAAGAATTGAGGGAAATCCAAGGAACAAGAAAATCCTGGCAGCGTCATATTAACATTGCACGTTTCATTTAATTAGCCAAATGAACATTCGCATATATACTTTGAATATGCGGTTCTGTGTTTTGCAGGACTCATTGCAATTAAGAATCTTGAGGAGCTCGAACACCAGAATAACGGGGACTATATTTTGCTTTCGAACATTTATGCAGACCTTAGCAAGTGCGATGAAGCATCAGAGATGCGAAAACTGTGAAGTAAAGAATGCAGGAACAGTCATCTGGAACCTGAATCATGAAACATCACTGTGCTAAAGGGCTTATTTAAAACAGGCATGTATTTATAGGCACAGCAGTGGACTGTTGGTGGCAGATTTCAAGGTGAGATTTTCGGTAAAATGGAGGTAAAACCGGAAGACCATTGGCTATTCAGAGAAGAATAGGTAAAAGCTTGAATCTTACAATATGAACGTTAAGATGTAAGACCAGGTAAATCGACGTGTCTGTGATAAAAACAGGTCAAGTCTCGCAAGGGGTAATTTCGATGGTTTGGTCTTCGAAATATTTTTCAATATAAACACCTTTCCACCTCTATAATTATTCAACATAAGTTTTGCAATACCCTCAGAATACACATACACCATATATTCACAACAAAAACTTCCCATTGTGACAGTCTGACAGATTGGCTCGTACCATCGAAAGTGTACAAAAAAATCTACCAAAAACAAATTAATAGAAACTGTACAACACATATAAGAAAGCACCCAAAAAGAAGCTAAAAATAGAAGATAAAGTATAAACATGTTCTCCATTGACTCCATCCTGCAAAGTCTCTATGCTTCATGTCATCTTTGAGAGTCCTTGCCTTTCTCATTCGATCATTTAGATGTAGTGTTGAAGAAGAGGAAAAATAAACAGTTGAGTGTAGCCACATATTTTTAAACTACTCCAAATAATACAAAAGTAATTAATATTCCCTTAGTCTTTAATGCTTGTGTAAAAATTCAAATTGAATTGACTTGACAAATAAATTGTTCTACTAATTATTTGTAAATCAGAACTGTTCCAACAACAGAAACAACTGAAAATGACATAATCTTAAAGTAACAATGGGATTAATAATGCATTTTCAACTCACACATATATATAAAGGAAAATTTCTTTGTCAAGTCTTTTCATTTCAGATTACAAAGTAATCGTCGACATTTTGAAAACAAAAAAATTCTGATGGGTTGAATTATATTTTTTTATACTTAAGAGTCACAAAGATGTATAAATTTAGTTTGACACACAACAGAAAGTGTTCAAAGATTTTTTAGACAAGAGGTTGTTAATAATTACACGAGCAGATTATACGATTGTATAATTGACCGCGTAATGTCAGTTCGAGGTCTGTTAAATTAACGGACAAGGTCCAGACCGAGTCTTTAGTTACACGACCATATAGTTGCATTGGACATACTAAAATTAGATCAATTTTAGGATTTTGTATGGTGACTTGTTGTAAATCTATATATAGTAGTTTATGCTTGTCTTTTGTATGTCTTTTGAAGACTAAATAATAGAATAACATATTCTTCTTTTGGACGTAGATCGCATCGATCGACCACAAAAATCCTCATGTTATTTTTTGTTATTTCTCCATTACCTTTATATCGTAAATTCCTTACAAATGGTATCAAAGTCAGAATTAATGTTTGTTCATAAACTCTGGGACTTGCTCTTGCTGAAAAGATTATGTCTTCAAAGTTTGATGATGAGAAGTTCAACAGGTTCCATAATTTCACTCTATGAAAATTGAAGATGAAAACGGTCATTATTCAGCAAATGTGTGAGGAGACGATTGAAAGTGAAGAGAAGTTTTCGGTGAAATTGTCAATGGTGCAAAAGGTCAAGATAGAGAAAAAGACACATAGTGCGGTTCTATTGAGTCTAGTGGATGAAGGCTTGAGGGAGGTTGCTGGCAAAGAGAAGTTATCACATTATTTTTTTTCGGGAGTTGTTTACTTCATTCAGGAAGTGAAAAGACAACATTAAATTAGGAGATGATAAGAAGTTGAGTGTTGGTGATAATTGTTCTGTGAAGATTAAGATGTACAATGGAATGATGGAAACACTTGATGATTGGTATGTTCAAAGGTTCTACAGTGGTAATGAATGGTAAATTGCAGGATAACATTAATACCTTGATTAGTGGTTCAATTACCAAAGTTTACGGGCTTGTTATGAGTTCTGTAGGAAAGTGAATGAAGTTTGTGAATGAGACTCTATACTAAAGAAAGATCAATCAACCAAATGCATTATGAGTAGCAGTTAGTAAGCATGGGAAATAATTTGTGTTGATGATCACACAAGAATTGTGAAAAATGGTGATGTGCTATGTGCGGATGTTGAAGGGCAAGAAACAACTAGTGGTGTCTTTTGCAAATCTGACTTCGATTTGGTTCTGTTCAATAGAACTTGAGGCCTTTTGGGATGTTGCAGAAAGTTATTCTAGGTCCAGTGTTGGAAAAGAAATTAACTTAACATAGGAGAATTGTGGGTTCAATTGTTTTCTTGGAGAGACTTGGAATCATGATGTATAGATTTGGTTTGATATGCGGTGAAAAATGTTTGAAGATGTTTTGGTACGTTTCGGAGTGTCGACTAAGTTACTGTGGATTGCAAGAGTAGCTTACACGTGTGTGTAATTATTACACGGTCACGTAATGATTAGACGAGTAAGTTACATGGACGTGTAATTGACTGTTTATGTTAGTTTCAAGTTTGTTTGATTATACGGATAGAGTCAAAACCGCGTCATTAATTTCACAATTTATAGTTGTGCCACAAAGGCTAAAATTAGGTTAATTTAAAAATTTTTTGTGGTGGTTTGGTCTAAATCTAAATATATGTTATATTTCTCTTTTATATACTTTTTGGATATTGAATAATATAATAAGTTGATCTCTGTCGTTAAACATAGATCATATCGACAAAATTTTTTTATTATTTTCTTTTATTTTTACATTACCTTATCACATAATTTATTGACCTTCTCAGAGTGATTCTTCTTCAGGTAATAACAATTAAGTGTAAGCCTCTATAATTATTTATTTTTATTTCTGCCTTTTGTAGGCTTTCCCTTCATCAAGTTGATTAAGCAAATTATTCATGATTAGTTAAAGTGTGCTAAATATTGCGAAAAATGTCTACCCAGCATTATATAAAATTTTTTAACTTTTCCTAAATAATAAATAGTTAAGTATATTTGTCATATATAATATTTCTCAATACTTAAATCCATAATATCGTCTAACCATTAGCCGGACTAAAATCTATAAATATATATATAAAAAAAAAGAAAGAATAAACAAACATGTAGTTGCAAAATTAATACTAATATTAATAATAGTAGGCAGCTTTGAATTATAATTGAAGCTTAATGTGACAATTAGATGTCGATAATTGATGAAGTTTTTAGTGCAAAGCATGTTATATCACTGCTTACAATTTGAAATCAATTTTCAGTTAAGACAGGCTGTTTGGAATCAAGCCACGTGGTGTGTTTTTCTTTGTTAATCCTTGTTTAAATCTTCCTTATATTTATGCACATATGAGTTGTTTTTATCTTTTTTTTTCCTGCTGATTTTGCTACCTACAATACGTGGGAACCAAAGATAATAATCCAAAATTTGCTAATTAATTAATTAATTAATTAATTCCACTCTACTACCAATATATTAAGATCAATGTAATTATAATATTTAAAATTAACAACTATAATCCAACAAATATTTTATTATTACAAAACAAGTGGAATTCATTTTTAAAACATAAATCCTGAATATTATAACACATATTTCATAAAATAACATAATAACAAATAATACGAAAGTATAAACCATTTTACAAACCAAAATCCTCGGCCCATTTTCTAAACAAAAACATATATTTTGTTACAGCGAAAAACGATTATCGAGACGAAAACATTTATAACACAAAATATTTATATACATCAAAATTTGAAACTCAATCTCTGATGATATCGCTCTAGAAATCAGATCACAATAAAATCCCGTCCACCTGCAGCTACCTACGTCATGCGCAACATTTAGACAATACAGACAAAAGGATGAGTATTTTTCAATACTCAGTAAGCTCTTACACCATTTAACATATATTAAGCTTAAATATACCCCCGATCAAATGTATATTCGTTCCTCTCGCATTTTCTCATTTAAA
>CANYCX010809447.1:0-20646 GCA_948193385.1 Breynia disticha f. nivosa
ATTTCATTTGAATTTCATCCTTATATGCCCTAAGTCCTGAATACACAAAAATAACCATAATTGAGCCGAATCAACACTTAATTAAACCAAAATTATGATAAATGTCATATAATAAAATACAAAATATAAGTATAAAATGACATTTATCACAGTACCCGTGGAAACTTTGATGAATGCAGAACTTTCCTCCACCAACTTTAAACATCCTCATATAACAAAGAAACACCAAACTTCAACCTGTCCGCTACACTAGCCTTCATCATCTCAAATACCCTAATGCCTAACCACTCCTTTACAAATCGTGGATCAGTAGTACCTCTAAACTCTACAGCTCCCATTTTTTTCAACTCCTTAAAATTCTTGGATTTCACCTGAATAGAAGTCAACGATGGATCTCTGTAGATAGGATAATATTGTAGAGGTGGTAGTGGATACGGGTAAGCTGGACCGTACTGAGGATGGTCTAGGTCGTAAGGATTATGTTTGAATCCTATTGTAGAATGAGACATCTGGACAGTCTTATGTGGATCCGCTGCTCCCTCTCTTTCTGTCAGTGCTCTAGATTCGGATGTCATATCTAAACTATAACATCTTGGAAATTGTATGATTTAAAATATATGAAAAATAGCTTAAATTCAGATCGATCGGACACATTTAGAAAGAAATTTGGAAAAATAGCAGACAACACAAGTATGAGGACACCCTCGTGCTCATAAAGGATTATCAGCATGATATCGTGCTCATTCTGGAAAATTAGTACGTCCTCGTGTTGAATTTATTACAAAATGAGCTCGTGCAAGACTGAACAGAAGCACGTGCTGAGATTTACGTCACGATCTGATGGCGGGACCCATACTCGAGGACATGTGTACTGGGTTTAATCAAACAGTATCAATTTTCTCATACATTCATTTCACAACCAGTAAAAAACAAAGGAACCAAGCAGGGCCATTGAAGAGAAACCCTAGAATTCAACCCAGTAACTTCCTTAAGCAAGAAGCATCTTAATTCTTGTAAGAAATTAGTCCCAAGCTCAATTAAGGTAAGCTTTTTGCATAGTTTTGATTATATGTGGGATTTTAGAATTGTTAAAATTGACATTCTGATGGTTAGGGTTGAGTTAGGTTGCTGAAAACTTAATGGTAATAACTTAAGAGTTGTTACTTGATTTCGAAGGCTTGAAAGCATTGAACATATGATGAGAATGAGCTTAGAGGCTTAAATTCCTAAGAATGATTGCTGTGATTGGAGAAATGATATTATGGGGTTGTATTGTTTATTCTTGGTTAGGAATCAGTAAGAGGATAAGTTATTAACAGTCCCTGTATGATTGTTTGTCTAGAGGATCTAGACACGAGTTGATCGAGATTTAGTCAGTGTAGGTGTGGTGCGACTTTGCACGTAAATCAAGGTAAGTGTGTTACACTTACGTGTAAGTGGTTCTTACACTTATGGTTTGTATAAGTGTTCTTACGCTTATTTATGTCTTTATAAGAATCTAACTGATCATAAGACGCTTAATCAAAGAATGATAAGTTTTAAATCTTAAGAATGAAAGTAAAGGGAGAAATGCTCATAAGTGTGTTATAATGAACTTTAAGCTTGAATGATGATTCTTGCTGATGAAATGTGTTATGAGTATGTTGATATTGTTTTGTTGATTCATATGTGATATATGGATTGTGCTAGTATGCTCATTGATACCATGTTGATATCTTGTTCATATTAAGCATAATAAAGCATGTGTGATTGCTTATTTGCTTATTGATTATGTTGAGCATGTGAATTGCTTGTGAGCATGTGATTTGCTTGTGATTGAGCATTGAATGCATTATTCATTCAATTGTGTTTCATGCTTGTATGACACTGGATCGTTGCTATTTCGAGAGAGATTCTCGATGTCAGTGAGAAGCCAATAATATTCCGCGAGAGATTCGCAATGCTGAGAGAGATTCGTGATGACGGTGCTTTGCTATGATTTAACTCTTAGATGAGTTTGAATGCTGATTTGAGTGTACATATGTTATATATGATATGTTGTGAAGGTATATGACCTAAAGCACCTAATGAATACTCAAAGAACATGAAAACAGAATTGGAATTGTCAAAATAAAAGCTCAACACGCCCATGTGCTGACCAGCATGCCCACGTGCTACTGGGTAAACTGAGATAAGTTACGAGCACGATCTCGTGCTCTAATGAGGACGACCCGTGCGACCTAAGAAAGGTGATCTGAGCACATCTCGTGTTCACATGGACACAACGTGCCGACTGGAAAGTTTGACATGAGCATGCCCCGTGTTCATCCAGCACGACCTTGTGTTGTTCCCCTGCACTTCATTTATTCAATATTCTAATTTCTATTTACTAAGTATATCTGTATACTCAGCCCCTTCGATTGTCTAAATGTTGTGCAGATCATAGGTAGCTCCTTCTGGAGCGGATTTTTGGTGATCAGAGACTTATGCAACATTTTATCGATGTCCGGCACTAGGTATTTTGTTTTTAGCTTTTGTTTTGTATATTGGATGTACATATTATGTATATATGTTAGTTTGGATTTGTTTACAAACTACTTATTTTGCTTCTGCCTATATGAAAATGATTTGTGGCCCAGATGGTTGTTTTATAACTATACATATTTATTTATCTCTCTCATCGTATGTTTTATGAATTTGGGAAGAATTTGGGATATTTGTCTTAAAAATTTGAGCTTCACATAAACAATAAGATAAGAATGATTCAAAACACATGTCATACAATATACAGTAAATGCATGTCATATAACAACACTTTCACACATTTGAGAGATCAAGTCCCTGCTTTGATACCAAAATAAAACATCCTCTACTTTTCTATAACTTAATCTGTAATTAATGTTAATTACGTACGTTTAATCATGTATAATTACAAACTTTTTAATTCATATATACTTTATGTTTAACTGCTAACATTAATATTGAATTGCAAGATGAAACAAAAATAAATTCAGCAAATCAAAAGCTCAGCACAGGCTAACAGTGCAGTAGCATGCCCTGTGTTGACCTTGTGCTGACTGGAGATTCATATGAGCACAATTCATGCTGATCAACACTCCCATGGGCATGATCTAATGTTGATCATTCCTGTCCTCAGTTGTTCAACACGATCATTATGTCACTCAAGCACGACCTAGTGTTGAACTACTGCTGAAACATCCTGAATTTATTTTAAATATTTAAAATAAAATAAATGATTAAGAAGTTTAAAAATTGGATGAAAGAAAGATAAAATCATGATATATGATTAATAAGAAACAAAACTGAAGTAGGCATGAAACAAAGAAATCTGGGCTGTCTTTATGCATGTAAATCATGCCATAATGAAGGATTTAAGCACAAACAGTCATGTTTATATGTAGAACGTGTCATTTATGAAGAAATGGGCACAAGCAGTGCCTACATTTCTTAGAGCGTGCCATGATCCATTTGGCATGAAACGTGCTTAAATCAAGATTGAGTCGTGCCAAGCTTTGAGTGTGTTGTGCCATGAAAAGAAGTAAAGTATGAGGTGTTTGTAAGCATGTAGACAATGCCAAATATGAACCAATTGGCACAAGACGTGCCAATTAAATTGTGCACCGTGCCATGGAGAAGGAAATGGCACGAGACATGTTGTAAATTAAGTATACCTTGCCAAATTAATTCCCAAGCGGTGCTCAGTTAAAAGCTTCAGTGCTTTCTAGAAATTAACTCGACCACTTGAGAACAAAAACATAAAAACCCGAAAGATTAATGGGAGACGATTCTTATTGGAGCCTAATGGTGATTTGATAGACGATGATGAGAGGAGCTGTCGTGTGGAGCAAAGATGAGAGTTGGCTTCATGTTAGGTTATGGAAATGGAAGTAAGTGGTTTATCCTTCTTACGATTTTTCTCTTGCATAATGGAAAGAATGTGCTTTGGTATGTATGCTCTAACCTTAAATGAGTTAGTATGCATGTAGAATAAGTGTTTTATTTATCTTACTCCTAGTAAGCTATACTATTGATTATGGAATAATTACGATAGAAAGGTTGTGCTTTGGCATGGATGAGTAACCGTCCTCACTTACTTTATGTTAGTTCCATATGATTAGATGGAATGAATTACAAATATGAGAGGTATTATGCGATGAGAATTATTGAGGTAAGTGTGAATAAAGTGAATAAAATGTGAGGTTATAAATGTCCTTACACTTATCCGTGTGACGAGAAGAACGAATTGTTTTTAATAAGCATAAATGCATAACCTGTGTGGTTCGTATTTTCTGTGTGCTGGATTGAATGTATTATTAATTTGTGTGATTGAGATTATGGATAGTAAGCTGTGTGCTAGATTACTTTGTGTATAATTGTTGCTGTGTGCTTTTGAGTAAGTTTATGAATTATAAGAACACTAAGTATGAGTGCTATGTGCTATGTTATACTTAATATTATGTATGTATACAAGGCTATATGCCAGAAAGATAATGTAGGAAATGCCCTAACTAAGTATGTATCTAATACATAAGTAAGCTGTGTGCAAATCACTGAGAATTAAGAATGAAATAGGCATTTCCAAGACTCAGCACGATCTCGTGTTGAACAACACATCTTCGTTCTGATATTAAATCTGGATAAAGGTAATGAGCACAACATCATGCTCAAATGAGACATGCCCGTGTCAATTGGGAAACCAGAGATAAGCATGCCCCCGTGTTTATTGAGCACGCCCCGTGCTGACTGGAGTTTCCCCTGTACAACATTTTAACAACGTTTTGTTTACCACTTACTGAGTATTTTATATGCTCACCCCTTTGGTTGTTTTAATGTTGTGAAGGTTTAGCAGGATTCATGAGGAGGAGTTGAGCATGTATTAAGAAAACTGGATTTGTTTTATAAAAGAGTTTGTATTGAATAAATTAGCATTTTGATAAATTCATGTAAATTGCTTGTATCTATTATAACTATTTTATGTATCTGTGTTTTTTTTAAATATTGGAAAAATATTTGGAAATAACGTTTTTAATTTTGAGTCCCATAGTATACTCCATAACACTTACCTGATTAAGATACACTCAATATTTTTATTGCTGCACACATTTATTCTTATCCTTCTTGACTTCTTTTTTTGATTCTTAAGTACATTGTGTTAGTGTGAGCCCTAAACTCAATATAATTTCTAATATGAATTTGTTTATTGTTTTGAGAGGATAAAACAGATAATCCAATTCATTGTATCTATCTATATTCTTGTGCACATAGAATTGATAAAATAATCCATGATGTTGGTTTTATTCATATTAGCAAGGTAAGGCACTTGATAGTGATTCAGTTAAACTTTAAAAAAACATTATAAACATTACTAATCGATCATTGACAATGAAAATTGCAATGGACTAAGACTAGTATGTGTTTTCTATAAAATGATTGTGTTTCATAAATCATAGAGCATAGAAAACATAGATACATCAAAGAGAGGATGTACTGAATCGACCTGCTTAATAAGAATGTTACATGGTAGACAAGAAGCCATGAATTTTCTTTTTAATGCTTTTTATATTGCTACCTAAGACCTGAAGTAGCTATGTAACTTTGGTAAACTCTGATATAATTTGACACATGCCTAATACAACAGGTAACTAAGTTACAAATACATATATGATTTGGTATATTGTAATCTATGCTAGAAGACCATAAAGAAGTGAATGGATTATCACTCTCAAAAGAGAGATGATATAATTTTCCACTTGATATGTAAATTGCTAGTATGAGCCCTATGTCCAATACAGTTGTCTTGTATAAACTTGTTTATTATTTTGAGATGATAATAAAGATAAAGAAAAGTATTTTATATGTCTATATTCTTGTGCATATAAAACAGATGAAATTATCCATGATGTTGGCTTTGTTCATATTATCACGGTTAGGCACTTGATTGTGACTCACTTGCACTTAAGATAGATACAATGAATTGGATTATCTGTTTTATGTGCACAAGAATATAGACATATATTAATCATGAAGCACATAAAACATAAATAGATCATAGAGAGGATGTATTGAATCGATCTACAACATTCACAAACTTTCTTGTATTTTAACAATTCATTCAAATTTAATTTACTTTTTAACTATTTATAAACTATTTGTAAAATATTTATCTATCAACATGGTTTCAAAAATGGCTTGTATTAGTGTAACATGTCCTATAGGCATGATCCCGTGTTATACTGACACGGCTCCCGTGGTACTTTCCATAGTCCCCGTGTTATTAGAACATTTTTGTCTAGAAAATTTTACACATAAACCTAAGGTCAAGTCTATTCCACGCCTCATATAAATGATCACGCCCTGTCTGTGGTACTTTACACAACCCGTGTTGTACAAACATATTATGGAAATTTTATTGAAGATTGACAACACAACTTGAAACATAGAATGTGTTAAGTACTTATTAAATCTATTCAGTCATAATCATAACTTGCTATTTAACAACATTTCAATAGTTAAACATCATTTTATAACATCAACAGTAAACAAAGCAACATGGTCATATGATCAACATTATTCTATATAAACATGTATCAATATCACACAAACCATTATTTACAAACATGTACGAAATGCACAAAAAATAGAAAAAAGAGAAAGAAGTCATTGGGGCTGTTAGCTAACCAACCTGAAAGAAAGTGCTCTAACTTCTCTAACCTAGCTATCCTGAACCTGAAATCAAAATGTATTTTTATGAGCTATAAAACTTAGTGAGTGATCACTATATAAATTTAGTCAGTAGCTTATACAACAATCATATTCATTTGAATGTCTTATAATAACATGTAATCATATGCATTCATTTTTCACATGTATGCATGAAATGAAAAATATTCTCCTTTTCATCCTTGAACTTAAAGTATTTCCAATTCAGTCCTAATCTATCCTATTTTCTTTTAAAATTATAAATCATACTATACTCTTATTTTAAGTTTCCTTATCAAATACAAATCTTAAACTTTATTTTTGTATTAAATTTTCCTTTGAATTCTTTCTACACTTTTACAATAGTTTTTACAAAGCCATGAGTTTTAATTCATTCCTAAATATCTAGATTCTATCCTCTTGTATGATTTCTATCATTTCTCTCAACACTATTAAGTCTTCTTTTAACATTTCACTAACATATTTTAAGTCACTTAGGTAGGAACTTTCTTTCATTCCAATCGTACAACAAATATGACTCTTGTAAAGATGTGATTAACACTTTTGTGTTAGGCACAACATCCCAATTTCATTGCTTGAGGTGAGAAGTAAATCCAATTACAACCATTTATCAATTCCACTCTAAAATTGGACGTGTCAGGCATAATTCTCTTTCTACCCTTACATATTGAAGGTATAAAAAAGTTTTACCCCAATCTTGCCTCACAAAGATAATCTAATACACACCTACTCCCATGGAGAATATGTGTTTTGATAATTAATGCCTTAAAAGTTTTTAAATAAGGAGGTAATTTCAAAACTTGATATTATTTGGAATTAAACCTGTTTCACAAGACTTTTAAGGCATACAAACATTGCATTCGATCATATAAGTGAAAAAATTTAAACGTGTTAAATCATTATGTAACACCTTGAAATTTATCCTATAAAAGCTAATTAATAATAAGGATAATAGTGAAATGAAATATTATTTATTTCGTATGAAAATTTGCAGAGAAAATGAAAATTTTAGGGCAAACAGTTTATTGAACGGATTGGCCAAATCATTTTGCAGATAGTGTGAAGCTTAGGAAGTGTTGAAATTTTTAGTCAATTTTTTGCGTCGCACAAGCTATGCAAACCATTTCACAAATTGTTTGCAGCCCGTTTGTATAAGTTTGAAAATCTTAACTGCAAAGTTTGGCGCATGGTTTACCACAACCGTTTCACAAATTTTTTGGGTCAAAAAGTTATTTAAATCAGTTTAGATTCGACTAAATAGAGCATTAGAACCCAAAAACACAATTTCCTAACCATAAAGCAAACTTCCCATAGACCCAAAACCAGCCCCAAACATGTTCAACCACATTTATAGGATCTACAACCTTAGGTAGTCCAGAAACCCACATTAAGGAGGAAGTGAATCACTTGGAAAGAGACCCTAAAAAAATAAATCTTTAAACTTGTTGGTGGTTCTTGCAAGAGGAATAAGTGTAAATAAAAAAGGGAAGTATTGTAGTCATTTGTAAGATTCTTAAGTAAGATTGTGGGTAGGAGAGTAAAAAATGGAAGTGGGTTTTGTGTTATGGTTTAGGAAGAGAAGAAAGTTTAACAAATTTGGGTGTGAGAGAGAGACAAGAAGGGAAGTGACAGAATGAAGTTTATAAGATAGGATGGTTGTAGGAACAGGTAAAAAAATTATCAAAACCAATGGATTGGAATAATCTTTATGAAATAAACTTAACAAGAAAAAAATTTTACTTGGATTTGTATGGGTATTCATACATGAGTGTTAATGTTTTTAGGGTTGGCAATTTGGAGGAGTTGGAGCGGTTATTGGAAGGGCATGCCTACCTTAATTTCAAGGTACGTGTATGCTCAACAATTACTTATCCATATCTTATCTTTGTATGATTAAATTTGATTGGCTTTAATCGTATGTTATGCGTATGTGTTTATATGTGAGGTTGTATGGTTGAGGGTGTGCTTGAGAACATGATAAATTATATTTTATTTGAGCTTTGAGAATGTGATATTATAGCAACTTGTGGTTAATATGAATGGTTGCATGAGTGTTTGAAATTATGGTTTACTTGTTGAATCGAGAAGTGTTTTACTTATTTAAGGTTGTGATGTGATATCAACTTGATCTTAGCATGATTCTTGCATGCGTGAATGTGATTGTGGATTTTTTGATGAGTATAATAGTGAAATTATATCAATATGACTGTGGTTGTGTGATTGAGAACTTATGATTAAAATGTTTGAAATGAGCACTCGAGATAATAATAAAAGGGATAACAAGGACCTGATATGAAGAAATTATAAGGGCACAAGTTGTCGCCAAATAAATAAATAAGTGAGTGTGTATTCACCACTAACTTACTATTAGTTTCCATTGCATGGTTAAATGTGTTTGGTTAAATTGCATGAACGTGTGTATGTTTGAAAGTGTGTTTTTAAGTGAATTGATGATATGATTGAACATGTGATGGTTTGGATATATTGGTATGTTGAGGAGGTGACGAGATGCCAAATCAATGTTTGAGAATTTTATATGTGAATTTAAAAGTGAAACAACTTAGTAAGCGATAATGATAATAGGAATATTGTGGCTTATGAGTGCCGTTTTTTTTACATGTATGTGTTTAATGAATTGTTATGAATTGATGAAAATGTGGTACATGAACCTTTACGTATGGATTGTAACGTCATCATTTACTTATGGAGTGAGTATGTTAATGCTTAGTTGATATGTTTGATGTAGGATGTGTTTATGTGATTTAAGTCAATTTTTAAAATGGCATGGGGATTATTGATAAGAATGAGAATAATTATATGTGGCTCTAATCGTGTGAATGTATGTGCATGCTATTAGCATTGTGTTTTATTTAAAAGGGTGATGTGAATTATGCATATGGCCTTGAGCCTATGAGTGATGTTGAATGTATTGGATAGATTATATAGCATGTTTTGATTCTTGGATGGCTTTTTGAGAAAATACTTGCAATAGTGTTAAATGGACGGATGAATATGATTGTCAATGATTATAAATGTGTTGGTATCTTATTGATGGCATATTATATTGTTGGATTGCACTCATGTTTATAACATCATGTGCATTTTTGCATTAGAGGTGCCAAAGAGCACAGAGGTCACGTAGAGGTGTCAAAGGGAATGGGGGATCGTGTATAGGTTTCAAGGGCACAAAACATATTAGAGGTGTCTAAGGGCACACTTGAAAATAGGAGTCAAAAGGTGTCAGGAAATATTGACCATCAAGGGTGCAAGAATGAGAATAGTACTAATGGTACACGAGAATAATTTATGGGCGTCAAAGGGTGCAAAGGAAGATATTCAGCATCAAAGGGAGCAAGGAAAAACATGTTAAAGAGCGCAAAAGAAATAAACATACATCATAATGCATTCATTGATTAATTGAGATAGTTTGAAAGATATGATGGTCGATCTGCCATGAGAAAAAAATAAGAAAAAGAAACATGCATGAGAATGACATAAAGAATAAGACATCAAAGAATATGAACCATAAGGAATGAATGCTTTAACATGTGAAGTTGAAACAAATGAATAACATCATATGTGAGATCATTGAAAAGAACAACAAGTTGTACGGCTAGTGTATATTTAGAGAAATGAATGTTTAAAATATAAAAGAAATGAATGTGTGAATTGGATCTATGATCAATGGTGTAAATCATTGAATTTGTATGACTATGGAAATGCATGTTGAGATGGATGTTATGACTAATTATGTGAACAAATGAAATGTTGAATGTTATGGAAAATGGATGTTCTAATGTGTATTTTATGGCAAAAAAATCTTCGAAAGTTGTGTGAATAATGATTGTTGGAATATGTGAAACTGAAATGCTTGAAATGATTAGGAACATATGAAAATAATGTACTGACTGAATTAGAGACTTATTAAATGATGTTGAAAAGCGATGTGTGATTGATATGCATTTAAAATTGAGAATGTATGTTTGGGATTTGATGTGTGAACATGTGTGTGGTCTATTTGATTGATGTATGAGGCAATAAATGGATGTTCGTGTGTGTAAGGTACTTGTTAAATGATGTTGATAATAGGTGCTATTGATGAGAGACTGAGTTTGCATGTTATTGGTTGAAAATTTAACATTCTGCACCTAAAATTTGGTGTAAACGAGCAAGGCTACTGGATGGAACTGAGTTCTAGAACTAAAAATGACATGCAAAAGGGCTGGTGCATGAGCTTACAAATCGTGCACCAAGATATTTGTAGCCTATTTCCCAAATTTGGTGTGCACTGGCCATGTATGTATGATGTATAATAGATTGAAGTGAACTACTAATGGAATTCGAGGCATGAAAATGACTAATAAAAATCTATGAACAACTTGATCGCTTTTACCCACTTAGTAAGAAGGATAAGAAAGATAAACCTAAATCCAGCTCTTGAATGAATGAAGACCATCTGGGAAACATAAATCACTTAAACTAAACCTTAGTAAGGAAGATAGGTGAATAATTTAAAGTGTGTGCATGAATTTACGAGTGTACTAGACATTATATGGTTAGGTAAGTGTAGTACGAGTATAGACTTACTAAGTTTAATGCTCACAAAATTGTATTTCGTGAATTGTGATCTATTGAAGTAGGATCCAGAGGATCCCAACATGCGAGGTTGACGGTACAAATATTAGAGAATTTAAAAGGTAAAATCACGGGGTTTTTGTAAAATCATTTTAATTGTTGCATTTTATTTTTTAAACCTCATGTATTCATTCCATGGAATATTGGGCTAACAACATTTTAATTAACAGTTAGTGTTATCATTTTAACTATCACATGCTAGAGCAATATTACTGTTGGACAATTGTTTTAAAATGTGAAAAATTTATACAAATTTTCATTAATTGGGAATAAATAAAAAATAAAATTTGACCATCACACATTAGCCAAAACATATCTAAGATAATTGTATAAGTAATCTTCATGGCTTTATCTTCTTAGGTTGGGCTCGCAATTGGGCCCTATCTTGGGTCTTCATTCTAAAGCTTATATCATAGTTGATTTATAAACATTGTGTAACTAAAAAACAAGAACTCATGCATGTTTTGAAAACACTCTTTGAGAAACATTCTTGTTTTATAACTTGCATTTGACTGTAAAACTCATATTGTCGATGATTAATTTAAAGAGGAACACAATTTCTTTACCATAACTCTCTACTAAGTTTATGCAGTACATAGATAAAATCTTAATCATAATCCTATTCCTTCCATAGTCGAATGTATAGGTTATTGAATTCATGCACTCAAAGATTTGAATCGAACAACAATAGTCTTATCTAATAAACTAATTTGAGTTCATAAAATTCATGTTAAACAAGAATGAATTAAGCACAAAACAATTTTTTTCTTAAACTATCATTACGTACGTTTCAATTTGAGCCATCAAAAGAACACACCAATTTATACTTAATCATATTCATGTTTAAGGTCTTATAAACATAGATAACAATTAACATAGACCATTAATTACAATATAAACATCATGTATTTTCTAAAATTATACATGATCATAAGACATATAAAACATTTATATATCGTAATCAAAATATAAACCATATTCATTGACATGTACACTTAGACCATATATATTTAATATTATCTTAATAATATTAAAACAACAATCATAATCCTAGGTTGATTATGAATTGTGTTTTATTTTTAACCATTTTGTCTAACTAAAACATAAAGGAAGTTTTCAAAATTTTAAGGTACAATGTACACGACTATAACATGTATAAAACATTAATTATTGTTTTGAATTATTTCAAAAATATAAAGACTTAATCTTTAATTTAGTTAATTGAATAAACAACTAAATAATACAAAATTTTATTTTAAAGATCTAGAGTTTAACGTTTAAAGCATAACATCCTAATTTAATGATTCATTCTGGCCTTCAAACCTGAAATCTTTAAGTTGTTTTCTATCAATTTTAAATTAATGGTCATAACCTTAGCATGTAAAATCAAGTTCAACAATATAATATTTCATGGCTATGATAGCACTGTTGGGAATTTATTTTCTTGAAGGTTAACCATGACACAACAAATTGAAATTTTTGCTAAACTAAATAGGATTCCATAACCATATTATTGAAGAATTGTGTCAAGAATAATTTTACCTCTATTTTTCTTGGTTATATCCATGTGTCTTAGTATTATTGAGGACTAAGGAATGTCCTTTAGTGACTCTCCTCAACTTTCACACACACCTACAAGACAAAGGTTATAATTTCCTCTTGTTCTTGTCTTACATTTGCATCACTTAATCAAAAGCTTAGCGTTTTAATGAATAAGAAAATCAACCAAGAAACTAAATGGGAGGAATGTGTGCCATTTTTATTAACCAAAAGGAGTATTTATAGCCTCTTTAAATTGGTTATCAAGATTTTTAAGTTGAATTAAAGTCAAACACTTGTGTTTAAGTTCAGCTAGAACAACTTGTAATCTTAAAGACTTTAATTGAACCTCCAAAACTAATAAAAAATCACATATCCTACTTTTTAGGAGAGCCACATGACCGTGGAGCCTTTTTTGAAAAAGTTTGTAAGTTTTAGGAAAAACATGTAAAACTTGTTTTGGTTTAGGACATCCTTCCTTTAACATCTCCCCTTTCTCTTGTGTAAGGCATGAAATTATCCATATCTTAATCTAAATTAATTTATGGATAATTGTTTGTCTTGACTTATCAAATTCACTTTTTGATGTTTTAATTCTAAACTAAATCATAAAAAAATATTGTGCTTGATTTTTATTATATATTACACATACTAAACTTATAAAAATATATCGGCTCAAATTTCACACTTTGTGAAACTTTCTTTTTTTAAAAATGTCTTGTTATGTCATTTTGTGTGCGATTCTGTACGTCCATTTATCCTCAGGACTGAGTTAAAAGTTGAATAGACATTATTAACCTTCTGCAGCTTAATAATGACCCAATTAAATGAAATTCAACAACTCTTAAATTTTTGTCTACAAGTCTTATACGATCCTTTGCACTTTGATATCTTAACATTATAACACATGAAACAAGTCATTCTTATTCTCTACTATCACTTTCTTAATCTCATTTATGATACAAAAATAAATATATTGTTGATTTGAATTAACAATCAATATGGGTTTAGCCAAACACTACTTAGATCATATATCAAATGTAGGGATGTAACCAGGTCAGTGCCTATAAAAATTGTGCTAACCAAACCTGTTTAGTAAAAGCACTATTTGTATCCATCTCGAACCCGTTTATACATTACTCGTACCCATATCCGTACCTGTTCCAAACTCATTTAAAATTACCCGCATGTACCTGTATCCATTTAAATACCCAATTATACTATTTAATAATTTGAAAATATAAAAAATATAAAACATTTTATTAACTAAAATGCATCAATAAAAATAAATTTTTATCAATTATTTTAATTTACTTATAATAAATATATAAATAATATAAAATCTTTATGTTTAACTATAACTTATAATAATTAATATATTTTAATGGTTTATTAAAATTGGGTACTCGCGAGTACCAGCTTACCCATTCCTATTTATATAAGCGAGCTCGGGTTTAGGGTATTCGAGGGGTAAAAACTCGAACTCGAGGGTATACCTGAACTTGGCCCAAACCCGTGATAGGCATAAATTTTAATATCTGTACCCATCCCAAAACTGTCTATATTGGGTTTAGATAGTGATAAACGGATCAGATACCTGCAGGTATCCTATTATAGGGTACCCACTTCCATTCATGATAAAATGACTAGTGATATCATCTCTCTTTCGATCGTGGCCATCCTTTCACTTCTTTATGATTCTCTAGTATGGATTATAATATATCCAATCATATCCATATATACAACGTTGTTACAGGTCAAGTGAGGCACATGTCAAAAAATATTAGAATCTACCTATGTTACATAAAGGCTTCAAGTCTTTAGATACCAATATAGGCACTACTATAGGAATATTAATTACTTCTTGTCTACCATGTAACATTCTCACTAAGCATATTGATCCAACACATCCTCTCTTCGATATGTCTTTATTTTATATGCTTCATGATTGGTGAAGCACAATAATATATAACAACACATACTATTTTTAGTTCATTGTAATTTTCATTGCCATTGATCACCTAAGAATGTTTAGATGTTGCTCTTATGTTTAAATGAATCAGCATCAAATTCCTTACCTTGATAATATGAACAAAACTAACATCATGGATAATTTTATCAGTTCTACATATATAAGAAAATAGACATAAAATGAATTGCTTTTCTGTATTATTGTCTTAAAATAATAAGCAAGTTTATTAGACTTAAGGCTCATATTAGCATAAAGAATATGGTTTTCCTAAGATGGATGAAAATGGTGGTTGTGAGTGTTGGATTTTATTAACCCTAAAAGTTAACCAATTTTTAGCAGATTTTTTAATTTTCAGTTAACCTAGGAAAGAATCAAAATCATAATCATTGAAGAATTAGATTAGTATAAACTCTACCTTGTTTTTCTTTTGTTGGTCAAATTTCTTGAGGTTGTTAAGGAATATGGACTAAGTTACTCCCATCTACCTTCACACGTACACACCTACTAGAACAAAGGGTTAGTTTTTTTTCTTTCTTGCCCTTTGATTTGTTTAACTCAAATCAAAATTCAGTAAAGTGTTTAAGGACTTTGTGAAACATATAAGAGGAGAACAAAGAAAATGTGTGTCATTTTCCTTAACACTGAAGGGGATGTTGTGTTGGTTTAATATATGTTTTGAATTTGTGTTGGTGGAGGAGATGTTGTTTTAGGTAAAAGTTGGACGATTTCTCAAAACTCCATAGACTAATGTGCAATAGGCCATATTTTGGGAAAATAAAGAGTGAGTTGTACCATAGTCTTTGTGCAGTTCTACTGGCTAGTGACATAGGCTACACTTCAAAGAACCATCAACTTCAAGAACTTTTGATGACTAGTGTGCATAAGCTACACTTCGAACAACCATCGACTTCATAAAGTTTTGTAAACTAGTGCACATACGCTACACTGTGTAGAATAATTGGCTTTGTATAGTTCTGTCTGCTAGTGTTGCTGCCATAGAGATCGGAGAGTGTTCCGAGGCTAATCTCTGAGTCAGAAATGGAGCAAGAGTTACTGTCATAGACATCAAGAATTATACTTTATGTGTGCCTCTGGGGCTAGAGATAAAGTTAAAGGATTATTTGTCTATGCCTACAATGAGTAGGAACATTATTACATTTCAGACTTGGACAATGGTGGTTTTAATTTTGTTATTGAGAATAACAATATGAGTATTCGTTATGGTACCGTGCATTATAGAAGTGGATTCCTTAATAACGATTTATATTTCCTATACTTGTCAAGTCATGAGCCTATTTACAACATAGAAAATAAGAAAGCTAAGTCTGATGAACTTAATCTTTCTTACTTCTGGCATTGTGTTTTAGGACATGAAAGTGAGAAACACTTGGAATGACTTCATAAAGATTGGGTCTTTTGATTAGAACTCATTAGACACTTGCAAATCATTTATTCGCAGGATAATGACAAAGAATCCTTTTAACAAGAAAAGAGAGAGACTTAGTAGACTATTGGATCTATATACACTCAAATGTTTGTGGACCATTATGTACACAAGCCAAAGGTGGTTATAACTACTTCATCACGTTCATTGATGATTATAGTTAGTATGGCTATATCTATTCAATGAAACATAAATCAAAAAACTTTGAAAGTTTAAGGATTATAAGAATGAAGTAGAAAACCAGTAAGGCAGACATATTAAGGCCATTCGATCGAATTGAGGTGGCGAGTATGTAATCATAGAGTTTAATCAATATCTGTGAGATTGTGGTATAGTACCATAAGTCACACCTCAAGGAACACCTCAGTGAAATGACATGTCCAAAAGAGTAGCCAAACCTTGTTGGACATGGTTAGGTTGATGATGAGTCTCCCAATATCGTTTTGGGGTGATGCCCTAGTGAGTGCGACTTTTCTGCTAAACATGTCTCCTACTAAAGCAATTAAAAAGACACCATATAATATATGAACCGAGCAAAAACCCAACTTGTCTTTTCTTAAAATTTGGGAATGTGAAGCCCATATTGAAAGGTTAACATTGGAAAAGCTTTCATCCAGGTCAAATAAATACTTATTTGTGGGGTATCCTAAAGAGACTAAGGGATATTATTTCTACAATCCTAGCGAGAACAAAGTGTTTATTGCTCAAATTGTAGTGTTTCTAGAGAGAATTTATTCTTACTAGAAACAGTGGGAGCATTGTACAACTCAAGGTTATACAAGAGGGTGTATATGCACATATTCCTGTAGAGGATAGTAAGGAGATGGATTCAACTCTACAAGAAGTTATAGAATAAGAGCCCATTACACAAGTACCTAGAAGATATGGTAGGATATGTCAAGAACCCTAAAGGTATGGGATTGTAACTATTGAATAGGATATCATGATCATTAATTATGATGAACCTACTTCTTACCAAAAGAACATGGAGAGTCCCAATTCAGAAAAATGGAAAGAGACCATAAAATGTAAAATGCAATCAATGTACGATTATCAAGTTTGGGACTTGATTGATCCACCAGAAGGAGCTAAGGTAATTGAATGCGAGTGAATCTTCAAAGAGAAGGCAAAAGTCATCTTCAAAGGTAGACTAGTGGCGAAAGGTTTTAAAAAAAGTTTATGTAACGATTATGATGAAACATTTTCACCAGTATTTAGGCTCAAATCCATTAGGATTTTATTTGCCATAGCTGCATATTTGGACTATGAGATATGGAAAATGGATGTGAAAATGGATTTTCTGAATGGAAACCTCCTCAAGGATGTTTACATGAAACAACTTGAGGGATTTACTTATCCTAAATGTCCTAAGAGGGTATGCAAGCTTAAGAGGTTCATTTATGGACTTAACTAGAGCACAATGGCAGATTCTACAATAGAAACTGAGTATATAGTAGCGTCTGAGGTAGCTAAGGAAGCTATTTGGATCAAAACGTTCATTGCAGAACTAGGAATCTTCCCATCTATCCTAGATCCTTTAAAGCTTTCGTGTGATAACAATAGGACTATCGCACATGCCAAAGAGCCTTAAAATCACAAATGATCCAAACACATACACAATAAATTTCCATCTTATTTGATAGATTATCAATAGAGGAGATGTGAAGATGATCAGTGTTCTGGGTGAATACAATGTTGCAGATCCCCTGACCAAACAGTTGTCTGGTTTGAAACATGAGCATCATCTTAGGTCTTTTAGTCTAAGGGTATATCTAATTGGGACTAGTGCTAGTAGAAGATTGTTAATGTAAATCCGAACCCCAATACATTGTATGTACCTTCTATTATTTAGTAAAAAATGAGGCATTGTTTTATCAATTCATGTATTGACATGTGCTATGTGTCAGATAAAACTATCCAAGAATATTATTTAAGTGCTTGAGGTATCAAGGTTGAGGACCTTAATAGTAGAACATAGAAGCTATGAGACTAACATTCTAAATATCCCTAGTCACTTGTTTCTATAATAATGGAAATAAACTAAGACTAGTATATACTTTGTAGGTGATCATTTTCTACGGGTCACAGATATGGATATCTAACAAAGTTCATAGATGCAATGTAGGTCATTGTATTTATAGAGCAATCATTATTTGCATTGTCAAATATCTATCCTTAGACTAAAAATCACTATGACTTTTATTGTGATTTTAGTATACTTTGACATACGCCTAACGTGTCATAATAGGCTGATAAGTATGAGTTAAGTGAAGGGATTGACCCTCTCATGAAATAAGAGAAGAATTTTTCTTTTGATCTTATTTTATCCACGAAAAGACGGGGATAAATAAGGGATTTTTATTCAAAATAAAAATCTTAGCATAATCCTAATTTAGTTAGGATTGTTGGTTAAGTATTTTAAAAGATAAAAAACTCTTTCTTTGAAAGAATCCTAACCCTAACAATATATATATGTCTCTCTTCTCTTCTTTTCCCACTCTTGGCCGTGACCCTCCATGAAGATTCAAGAAAATTGATTCTTTAGGAATTTCTCCAAGAAAATGTGAGATCAAGGGGCTGATCATAGGACATAATCAGCATGGTGGTATTGCTTTGATGAGTTCTTCATCTGATTGACATAAATCAAGGTGATTCGATTAACCCTTTGTGTTAGTACACTCTTTTTGTTGATATATGTGCTAGTCTTATAGAGGGACAACACTTGAGGTCCTAAGGACGTGTCTTGAAGGTTTTCTCAAAGTATTTCAAGGTAGTAGTTACTGTTCTTAGACCATACATATTCAGCCAAGAAGGAAAAAAAGTAAAGATTCAATCTTTCCATTAAAGATTTAATCTTTATGTAACTAGTCTTAGTTTTTAGGCAATGTATGTTGTTAACTCACATTTTGGTGTGGATCTTGGTTAATTTTCTTGGTTTTCTTGATTTTTATTCTGCTGCCTTTATTATTTAGAAGCCTAGAAAACCCAACATAGAGAACCATTGGCTTCACACAGTTTTGCCAACTAGTCCACATAGGTTATAGTCTAGACAACCATAACTTTCAATATGATTTTTCTTGTTTTGTTTGGAATGGTGTCCTCTCTTGATTATATTTAATGATGCTCATTAATCATTTTTTTATTTATTTAGAGTATCTTACTATTTTTATCATCTTTTCCTGAATAATGTACTTATTTGCTAAAACAATGTGTAATAAGGTGAAAGGGACGTTGGTATTATTTGCTTCCTTAAATTTTGGCCCAAGCTTGTTGTTGGATAAAATATTTTCTATAAAATTTTTACATTATTGACTTTTCTAGAAGTGAATATCGATTTTTTACCTTCGCTTCTTTAACTTTCTTGTTAGAGCCTCTTGATATCTCTCTCCCTTCACATTTGGGATAATTTCATCCTTCCTCCTTCACTGTCTATATCTAACACCATGATAGTATGTTGTGTTAGACCATTGGTGGTAGAGATTAAGATCCTCATTGTGTTATGATAATGTGTGAAATAATAAAATTGATAAAGATTAATCTTAGGATTGATAAAGTGTTTAAAATCAAAAGAATGTTCATAAAAGAGTGTTGGAGAAGTCAAATTGGAGCTTTGAGCATAATTGAACAAAAGTTGAAAATCAACATTTTACTTGAGTAAAAATAATTCTACTTGAGTAAAAATCTATATACAGGGTAAACTAGTCGACTTGTTAAAGTGTTAGTCAACTAATACAGCTGTGCAAGTCAAAATAAGAAGTGTAATAGCTTTAAGGGGGACCACAAGCCAAACCAATTGATTAGTTTGAAAACCAGTAGACTAGCACTGACCCCAGCAAAAAAATGGATAGAAAATCTTCAAAGTGACATTAAGAATCAATGACCACTTTTTTAATAATTCAAAATTCAAATTGAGATAAAGGTAAGTCAACTAGTAACTTTTTTATTTGACTAAAAATGATTTGCAGGGAAAACTAGTCGACTAGTAATGTGCCAGTCGACTAGACATTAGAGTCCATAAAGGCTAGAAGGCACCGCTAGTCGATTAATGGAAAGACCATTCGACTAGAGTAGCCTGTCTACTCAAGGAAGAATTAAACCAGTCAGCTAGAGCAGTCTATCTACTCAAGTGAGAATTAAACTTATTGACTAGAGCAGTCTGCCTACTCGAGTAAGAATTAAACCAGTCGACTAACAAAGTTGACAGTAGTAAAAATCACTTATTCAAGTTGGTTCCAAAAGTTGCCAAAGTGTGTCTAACCACTACATTTTTAAGAGAAACTGTATAAAGTCGCTCCAACTTCAGAAACACAAGAAGACAAGCACTCCAAAGCTCTCA